>BLKR01003177.1:0-25000 GCA_011170035.1 Teleogryllus occipitalis | reverse complement strand
CAATACGCAATTAGCTGATGTTAAGGTAACAAAATTTCTAGGTCTATCAGTTCAGTCAAACATGTACATATATCAGAATTAAGATCTAAATTAAGTTTATTATGTTACGCATTCAGAATACTTTCAAATTCTGTCAGTCTTCATGCAGCTCAATGCGTGTATTTTGCAAATGTGCATTCCCGCCTGAGATACGGCATAATATTATGGGGGAAGCTCATTTATTTCACAAACGTATAGAATGAAGAAAATATCCGAATAATGAAAACATGCTCTTCACGTGATACCAGCAAGCTTCTGTTCATTGAGCTTGGAATCTTTTTTTAAAATTTATTTATTTAAGGTCGCTGTTCAACAACTTGAGTCATAAGTGAGCACTACTATCAATAAAGAGTTTACACAAGTTTTACAATTATTTCAGTACACAATAATATACAGTTCATACTAACATGAAATTGTAATAGTGTCGAGTTTTTGGGTACATTTACATTATTGGGATGGATACACATGTTTATTTAATTACAATACAATGCCTTTGATATTCATAACACGTTTGAAGGCTTGTACTGGGTGAGATGTAGGTAAAGGATGGATTTATATAAAGGTGTCAATTTTTGAGATTTTAAAAAGTTGTAAGACTTTCATACATTCTTCTGGGGAGGAGAAGGAATTAAATAAAGAATCTTCATTTAAGCTTATTTAAGTTTAAGGACTGTCTTATACGAGCTATTTCAGGGCACTCTAGAATAATATGGGATGTAGATACTTGCACTCCACATTTAGGACAGGGTAATGGGTCAGTTTTTTTTTAATTTGGTGAATGTGGGAGAGATTAAAGTGGCCAATACATAGTTTGGTAATTTTAACTTGCTGAAACCTAGTGAGTTGGAGGGTAGGGAGAGCGGGTTCGATAACGGATTTCCTTCCGAGTGGAAGTTTCATGAAGGTAGTCAACCATTTTTCATTCTACTGTTTCCAAACCATTATTTAAAGTAAAATTTGATATCGGAGAGAACTCCCTTCACACTGTTGTCCGTTGTTGGTAATGAAGTACAGGAGCGTGTAGCAGGAGGTGCGTAAGTGGAGATGGTACCTTGATAACTGACTGCTACGTGACATGGTTTATTAGTAACCATAGTAATGCAGGATTACTCCTGCGCAAATTAATGGAGGATTACTCCCCAGCGCAAAGCGCTCAATGCCCCCTAAGGGTCTTCGAGAAGCGCCGCATCAATTTGTAGACGAAACAAATTTAAAAAAATAGCAAAACGTTTCTTCTTTGACCGCTTTATCTGCTATTTCATTCCCTACTATACTTCTATGTGCTGGAATCCAAGCAATAGAGATGAAGTTGCCGTTGTTTATGTGGGTAGATAAAAGTTCTTTATTCTTAGGATTATGGGGTTTTTAGATAATCTGTTGGCATTTGCATTCAAGGTAGCCATATAGTGTGAGTGAATCACCATTTTGCTGTTTTCTCCATTTTGGGAGTATCTTACCATTGCCTTGCCTATTTATTTACGAATCTGTAGTATTTGTCAAAACTGACTTACTTAATGGTGGAAACATATTTTCATGTAATACTGATATTTATAGTTGCAACATACGGCGTAGAAATCGTGTTCATCAAGTGTCAGCATTAACAGCTCACTACAAGAAATCCACATTCAATACATGTACGTTACTTTACAACACATTGCCAGATGAAATTAAATAATTAAAATTGGTACACAAATTTAAATTAAAAGTAAAATATTTTCTGCTGCATAACTGTTTCTATACAATTAGACTATCCTGATCATCAAAAAAAAATGTTTATTTGAACAAAACAATGGTATAATATAATGAATTAGTTTACATTTGCGTTGTATAATTTTTTAAAAAGACTTAATATGCCTGCAACAAGTAATGTACTGCAGCTTCTGGGTCAATGACCCCCATCTTAATCGGATTTTTGTCCAGTTCCCCTGATAATCGTTGGCTCCTTGTTTTGCTTCTGGAGGTAAATGTAGCTTCACTATGCGCTCGTTTTGTTGAGCTGTCCTTTTGCTTGTAGTGGTAGTAGAGCTTATGGTGAGTTACAATTTTTTTTAGCAATGCAGAAAAATCAAATCTGCAGTTCGTTTACCGTTTTCTGTAACAAAAATATCTAGTTTTTAAAATGTTAATTTTGCGCTTTTTAACATCATTATTATTATTATTATTATTATTATTATTATTTTATATTTCTGTACTTTTCTCAGCAAGCATTGAGAACCATTCATCTATTCAAATGACTTTGGCTCTGGCAAATGCAACTGTAGGGGCAGAGGAAAGACAGAGAAGAAATTCATCTTTGTCCGTCGTTCAATTTAAGAATTTTCGCACAATATGGCAAGTCTGTAGGATTAAAGCTTTTTGGATGGTTATGCAGATTCCTTTTGATAATCCTATTTTTGTAAGACCTGAAGCAAACGGTCCGTCACCACTCCTGTGGCTGAGATGATTATTGGCACTATTTCAACCTTACTCAGTTGCCAAACATGTTGGATTTCTGCTGCCAAATTCTGGTATTTTGAAATCTCTTATTCTGTCTTATTGAGATTTTTTTTCAGTGGACAGCCTACATCTATGATTGTTGCATACTTATGTATTTTATTGATAACTACTATGTCCGGGCAATTATAATCCAAAGTTAACTCAGTGACAATAGGCATATCCCAGCAGAGTACTATTTCACTATTTTCTATAACCGGTGAAGGTGAATATTTGTAAAATGGTGGAGGGTTCTCAGTTAGTCTATAATTTGATGCCAAATGTCAATGGATTATTTTCTCTACTTGATTGAGCCTCCGTAGATATGCAGTGTTGGCAAGAACTGGGCAACCTGCAATCACATGGTCGATGGTCTCATTAGGTTGATTACACATTCTACAGACATTTGTAAATAGAAATAAAAAGGCATGTTTTATGATTACATTATCCACAGTCAACTGTTCTTTGCATCCAAAGGTACTTCTGATGCATCCTTTCTGTTCCATGCTGATGATATTGTTCTGATCATAATGCATGTATATCTTTTTGTGTAAAACTGATGTTAATAACTTGTATGGAACAGAGACATGTTACTGGCCTGTAATTTTTGGGATCTGGTTTAGGAACACTTTTGGGTAGTAAGTAAGTAATTAATATCTTGCATTAAGAATTTTGGGCACTGATCAGGCTTCTGAAGTTTCTCATTAAAACCATTTGAAGTAAAGTAGTGTAGGGAAACAAAACGCTTCAAACAAAAGTTTTGAAGTTGTCAGATCCTGCTGATTTCCAATTTTGGCATTTCTTAAGACTTCCTTCAATATCTTCGGTGGTAATGTGGACTTCAGACATTTCTTGAATGTTGCCCATCTTTTCCTAGAGTTCAGAGAGCCATGATGCATCATGATTGTAGCTTGAAGGGTTGGTCCAGATTTCCTGCCAGTATGACTTGAACTTTCTCCTGGCTATCAGCTTGGTGTTCCAAGTTCCGATAGAATACTTTCTGGTTCCTCTCAAAGAACATATTTTGATGTTTCCACTTTGAGCTTTCATTGTATCTTCGCTTAATAAGAATATTAGTTTGTTTGGTAAAGATCAATTTTGGAATTATTTATTATTATTATTATTATTATTATTATTATTATTATTATTTAAAACGTTTTTCACCTTTCAACTATTAATAGTTACATAATTGGGAAGAGATTCTGAAACTCAAGAAAGTGTGCGCAGATGATTTTCTCCCCCATACGTCACATAATTTTTTTTTTTACTATATAAATATGTAATCCTTATTTTAAGGTCTTTTTTTACGAACACATTTCATTAAAAAAAACTGTGGTGCTACAGAGTGGCACAGACTTTCTTGTGGTAAAGTTTTCTAATTTCCTTCGTGTGGACCGTCTTTATGGTCTTGCCCCATCCTCTTGCCAGCTGCCATCTGTCGCCGTTCAAAGTACATTTTTTCATTCAATTTTTAGGTTTCCTAATAGTAGATCCGAAATATTACTTCAAGAATATTAAAGGAAAGTAAAACTACGTTCTACATGGAAATTTTAGGTGAATATAGAGACGTTTTTAAGAAAATGGCGTTTAAGCGTTACTGAAAATGTGGAATTTGGAGCTCCTTTTCACAAGAATCTAGTCAGTTTTCGAAAAACTTAGTTTGAAGACATTTGAAGCACTCCCAGTCACAAATACAATTGTGTATAAAAATTGCAAGAAATGTGCATATTAATGGCGTGACAGGTTTTTCGTAACAATTACATTTGTGTGTGTTTTGAAAAAAGGAAAAGAATGCAGCGAAATTAATTTTATTCCATCGTAAACAGTTCAATTAGAATTATCCATACAAAAAGGTTGAAGAAAAAAATTGGAGCCGTTTTAAAGAAAATGGCGTTTGAACGTTTGCAACAGAAAATGCGGAATTTTGAACTCATGTTAACAGAGAATTTGTTGAGTGTGGAGAAATTTTGACATTATTTAAAGCACATGTACTTATAAATATAATGGGAACAAATTGCGGCTAATGTAAATATTAACGACGGGAGAGAAATAAAAAACTTAATTTTTGCTATTTTTAAAAAAAATAAAAGACGGGCTATATGGCGCGAATGTCTTGTAATAGACACATTTAGCACTATCCTTACCAAATGTTTAATGAAGACATTTGGAGCCGTTTTCAAGAAAATCTGGTTTTTATACTATAATTTTTTAAATTGCAAGGCTGATCGGGAGAATAGCTACCCCCCTATGTCAAGGCTACATTAAGTCACATACGTTTCTAAGCAATTGTTTTCTTTTTTTTTTTTCATTCAAATATGTTTGTGTGTCTACTCAGATGGAAAGTATGAATTTTCTTAAAAGTGAGTGTTCCCTATAAAATAAATTCTCTTAAAAGTGAGCGATGTATATAAAACAGCGTGAGCGCCGGAGCGACAGCGGAGGCGCGAACCAGGTCTCGAGAGCGAGGGCCGGAAGGCCCTCGCGAACGTAGCACGTTGGATCCGTCGGGTAGCGATGTGCAGTAACACGTCGCGGACCACTTGGTGAAAACAATGCGTTGGTTAAAGAATTGTGTAGGTTATAAAATTAAGTTTGTAGCGTGAAAACTACGAATATTCAGTTCACTTAATGAGGGGGTGTTGCTACGGAGATTTATACGTACAGGGGGCTTTGGAGCAGGGGGTAGCTATTCTCCCGATTTACCAATTGCAAATATTGCACGCAAAACTACTATTGCACGCAAAACTACTATTGCACGAAAACTACTCAAATTAAAAAAATTTACATGACCTTAATGAAAGAACTATTCATGGATAACAAATTTAATTTGAGAGAAAAAATCTATCTTCAATTTAATAGTTGGAGGAAGATGCGCAAAGTTCAAACTATTGCAATTTTCGAAAATTGCCATTTAACCGTGAAAATCGGACCTATACCATCTTTACAAGTGTATTTTACACTATTCTTACAAGAAATTTAAAGAAAAAATGTGGAGCAGTTTTTGAGAAAATTTTGGGAATGTCTCAGGGGCTTCATGTAAAGTACCTCTAAATTTTAAAAAATTCAAAGTCGCGGTGCCTCGAGATCGACCGCGAAGTATCCATTTCGGAAGAAATCGTCCGTACCGTTTAGGCGCGGTGTTCATGGACGAACGGACGTTTTGAAGAAAAAAAATTCATTTGATATTGAAAAGGCCTACGACACTACTTGGAGGTATGGCATTCTGCGAACCTTCACTCGTGAGGATTGAGGGGGAAGCTGCCTCTTTTCCTCCAAAATTTTCTGTCAATGGATATTTCCAAGATGGAATCGGGAACAAACTCTCTAGCAGCCACCAGGTTTAAACGGCCTCCCCCAAGGAGCGGTGTTGTGAGTTACTCTGCCATTGGCATAAACAGTATAGCATCGGTTTGTGGATGATTTTGCTATCTTCTGTTCATCCAGCAGCGTTAGTGTAAACCAGAGGCAACTTCAACTAGTGCTCATCAAGCTCCAAGAATACAGGAACTTCATAATATATTTTCATTTTGTACGAACGACGATTTTTGGAATTTTGGATTTTTTCCATATTTCCAACCCCAATATTTCTATTGGGGGACCAGGTAAAAATCTGAAAATATCACATATGCTAGCTATGATACCAAACTTCACTAAAAATGTTAACTTTTAGATTTAACTCAAAGTATTTTTTTTAAAAATGTAAACTTTCGCAAAAAAAGGTTTCATTTCCACATTGAGGGTATGTTGGGACAAGTAGTACTCATGTTATTTTCAAGTTATTTTACTCTAAAAATCTATTTGGATTTATAATAATTATCCTTTATTATTAATAAACATAAAATGTGCCTAATATATTTTGAATATTGCTTTACTTTGAAACAATCTTACATCTTGACATTACGTTTATAATTAAAAATATGTATATTTTGATGTCAAAAGCTAAACCGGATAATATAAAAATAGTTTATAAAAGATAACAAATAAATTCTGCGTTTTGTTAATTTTTCCGCGTTAAAATTTGCCATTCTGTTTATTATTTCTGAACGTTCTTCGGAGATACAGACGATTGCACAGTAAATGGGAAGTACTGGCTCTCAGCCTAGGAGTTACGCTGTTGTACATATCTTGCTATTGTTAGCACTGTTTCTCTTGGGGCACGAAAGAAAACCGCGACAAAAAATATGGATTATCAAATAGGTTCCGAATCATTTCCGAAAGATTTATTTGGAAACACTAGATCAACAAAATATAACAGCTGCTTCTTATCACCGCCACCATCTCGACATTCAGTAACAATAAACTTCTCAAATATCGATTTCGGTATTGTTGCGGATCAGAGTGTGTTCTATGCGGATTGCTTGAAAGAAATACTTGAATACAGCCAGACGGACGGATCGACCGGCGTACTTCCTTTTTGCAATTTTTCGTAACTAGACATGGCAATAACAGTTTGTGTCAAAAATGCGCCGTCTTCCGGCGCATACGTTTCATGATGGAAACGTATTTTGAATATGTGCGACTAAGTGTCCGCTTTGAATTGTGATCAAAGGAAGAAAATAAGTGAGAACGAGAGTTTTTATCCTCTTGCAGGAGCTCAAACCGCCAATCGGAGTTTTTCTGGATCCTGAGGAGGTGCCCTGTGCGGAGGAGAACCAGGAAGACGAGGTAAGAACAACGCCCTCTAACCACAGTTTCAGTTTAAGTTGTGTCACACCCGTTTGTTTTCTCTGAAAGTCGTTTGTAAAAAGAGTTGCTACAATAGGAGGGAGGTTAGTGGCATTCACGAAGCCAGAACACTCGACAAGTTTCCACTAAAATATCTGGCAGAGATAATTTCATGAACTACTACAGTCATTAAGAATAACAATTATTTTCTTGCCGTAGAGATCAATGAAAGGTCAAAAAAAAAAGAAAGAAAGAAAGTGGCTGACATACGACCATGTTGCATTGACCTGACGGTAGGGCCGCCCATAAGTGTTGCGGGGGACACCCCGACAAATGTCTAAGGGTCAAGACTAGTTGGGCCTGTGGAAAT
Source organism: Teleogryllus occipitalis (assembly GCA_011170035.1). Taxonomy (NCBI): domain Eukaryota; kingdom Metazoa; phylum Arthropoda; class Insecta; order Orthoptera; family Gryllidae; genus Teleogryllus; species Teleogryllus occipitalis. Next base: position 17,454 of record BLKR01003177.1, on the reverse strand, counting down.
CAAAGTAAAACTGTATTTTTCTTGTGTATTCCGTTGGGAGGAGTTTGCAGTTGAGAATAGTATATTACGCAATTAGTTTATAATGTCCTTTTTGCACGAATAACAAAATATTACCGAACGAACGACGTTAGAAGTTACCTCGGTAATAATTTCTTATGAGTGCAAAAAAGTAACATTATAAACGAGTTGCATACGCATTTTTTTTTAATAACAGTATTATAAAAATGTAAGGAAGCGAAGTCTATTTGAATGTTAAGTTGTAACCTCGGATTCATGTTATGACGTCATGAGTGCTACCTTAGCAACTAATGTGTTTACAAATGGCAATTAGGTTGAAAGTTACGTTTCAAACATTATGGATTCTTTGCCAAAAGAAATGTTGGAGGAAGCTGCAAAAGCAGAAAATGAATGCTGGGTGGATGAAAAATATGCAAATTTTGTATGCCAGGCTGTTCTTTCCTATCTGTCGGAGTAGGTTGGTTAAGTTACTACAATGCACATACTAGAATAAAAACGGTAGTTATGATGCATGATTCTTTAAACGTTGAAGTCCCCAGCGTGTAAAGCGTCTACCTTATGGTGCACATTAAAAGCAATGTGAAAATGTGTTGGTTGAAGAGGACATCCGCGAAGTTTTTCGCCGATAACGGTCATGATATTTCTGCACTTACATGTCACGGAGGGTGGCGATCTTCAAATGTAGCTGAATCGTACATTGAAGAATCAGTGAATAATAAGAATTACATTGCAACAAGTTATTGTTTAGTGCAGAAAATAAAGAAAAAATAAGTCCTTTGGAATTAAATACATCGTCTGGAGTGTCTTTGACATTTATCCCACTATTAATATTCATATTCATAAAAACTAATTAATGTTCTTTGTTATTATTTGTGTTAAATATTACCGAATAACAGCAACATGTAATTTTAAAGTAGTAATAAGTTAACAAATTAGATTTTAAAAGTGCAAGTTTTTTCACTATATTTGATTTTGCTGTGAACACAAAATCTATTTACATGGTACCACTGCCTTCTTTATACGCCATAACTGATGATAAATGGGGGGGGCTGTGACTATTACGTCAGTGATGACTCACATTTCGTGCAGAAATAACGATGACGTAATAATTCGTGCCATAATATGCCGTATTATAAACGATTTTGCTAATGGAAAACGGTTGTTTATAATGCTGGTATACAAAAAAATCATTATTAGTAATAATTAAAGTCTTGTGTGCTGGGAACGTTTGTTTTTTTTTCGGTGGAAGGGCTCTCAAAATATTTTCTGTAGACTCTGAAATCTATGGCGGCCCTACTGGCGGAAATGCTCTTAAGATGTCAGTTATCCCTTTTAAACATATTACCCTGTTAGTAAGTTGAGAAGTAGAACCTGCACAGCGAAATTCCTCGGACGAAGTGGACTTTACCCATCAGAGGGTGGCTAGAGTAAGTGAAGAATGTTACGGAAATGGTGCAGTCGACGGGGAGCTAAAAACCACCTTGCAAAAGGTGAGGTAGAAGATTTTATTATTTTTATTTGCTTTATGTATTTATTGGTAAGAAAATCCCAAGTTTTCCATCCCGAAATACATTTAGATTAATTTTGGTAGCCAAAAAACGTCTTTTTTTGCGTAATAGCTATTTAATGTTTGCACTTAGCGCCAAAATAGTCATGTACAATTTTATAGGTCTGGTGAACGCACCTTTATATGTGAGAATAACACTTCTAACTCACAGATGTCCATGCATTCATGCATGCTTGCTTTATTGATAATGCGAATCATTTAAAGTCAACATGAATTACTAGAATTATTCAAAGTTACAGTTACCCTTCTAAATGAAGTTTCAAATTTACAATCCCAAAATTTTATTGCATTAAGAGATTCTTTATTTATATTTTTTGTAGGATCCTCTTGCGTCCTGCTGTGGTAGTGCTTCTAATGCTACAATAAATCAAGATATCGCTTCATGTTCCTCAGGTAAGTATCATATACTTTTTAATTACTTCGTGAATCTAGGTTACAAAACCATTGGGGTGGTGGGTACAGTACTTGATACAATTTATGCAGTATTTGTTGACAACAATGTGGCGAGATCGCTCTAACGATGTATAAAGACACAGCTGTCCTCGAGGCTTAGCAGCTCTTGAAAGCAGCCGATAGCTCCCTCACGATTAAAAAGCGTACTTCGGCGCCTCTAAAGTTCTCAAATGTGCATGTACCCAACAGAATCACATATTCCATACTTGTTAGTGAACATTCCTCGCATAGTGAGAGTGCACAAAATGAATTTGCCAGCATTCCGAAGCTATTGGAAACAGGTTTGCTCTTTCCTGAAGACAGCGCGTTATCAGCTCCACGTGGAGCATTGAATTGGAAATGTTTTATTTACCTTTCTGTTTCCTCTTTGTACTATTTTGAAAATAGTTTCTCTATCTCAAAATATAGCTCCGATCATAAAGGATTATCTCTGCTGCGATTTCAGATTTACTACCTGGAAATCGTAACATTCTATAAGTTTTCTAAATATTACGTTCATTAGCTTTTTGAATAATTGCGAAACGAAAATAATAATTTAAAAAGGTTTCTTCCATCTCTTTTGGATCAGTGTGCGATCTTTCTCGTTCCGGAATATTGCACTCGCATTGCATGTTTGTTTCACCAAATGTTAGATTGTTGATAAATATCAGATCCTTGTTGCTAGCCTTCCTCTGACTTTGAATTAAACGTTATTTTGTTGGTAGATGAAGGGAGTTCTGCATCACAGAAAGCCAACACAATCCTGGCACAACGGAGCCAAAGTACAGACTTGGATTTCATCTTTAAGAGTAGCTTCAGCAGCTATGACCAGATTACGCACCACAAGAACGCGCTGCCAAACACGAGCATCCAGACAGGAAAAAGTTTTAAGTGTTCCATTTGCAATAAGATGTTCAGTAGCAAGAGGAAGTTGCATAGGCACGTGCGCACCCACACCGCTGAGAAACCTTTCCAATATTCCATCTGTGAGAAGACTTTCACTGAAAAAGGACACTTCGTTAACCACATACACATCCACACTGGTGAGAAACCTTTCCAATGTTCCATCTGTGAGAAGACTTTCAATAAAAAAGGACACTTCGTTAACCACATACGCATCCACACTGGTGAGAAACCTTTCGAGTGTTCCATCTGTGAGAAGACTTTCACTCAAACAGCTCACTTGGATGGGCACATGCTCACCCACACTGGTGATAAACCTTTCCAATGTTCCATCTGTGAAAAGTCTTTCGGTGATAAAGGAACCTTGAATAGGCACAAGCACACCCACACTGGTGATAAACCTTTCCAATGTCCCATCTGTGAAAAGTCTTTCGGAGATAAAGGAACCTTGAATAGGCACAAGCTCACCCACACTGGTGAGAAACCTTTCCAATGTTCTATCTGTGAGAAGACCTTTAATCGAAATGGAACCTTGGTTAAACACAAACGAATCCACACTGGTGATAAACCTTTCCACTGTTCTATCTGTGAGAAGACTTTCACCCAAAAAGGAAACATGGTTAACCACATTCGCACCCACACTGGTGAAAAGCCTTTCCAATGTTCTATCTGTGAGAAGTCTTTCGGTGATAAAGGAACCTTGAATGGGCACATGCTCACCCACACTGGTGAGAAACCTTTCCAATGTTCTATCTGTGAGAAGACCTTTAATCGAAATGGAACCTTGGTTAAACACAAACGAATCCACACTGGTGATAAACCTTACCACTGTTCTATCTGTGAGAAGACTTTCACCCAAAAAGGAAACTTGGTTAACCACATTCGCACCCACACTGGTGAAAAGCCTTTTCAATGTTCCATCTGTGAGAAGATTTTCAATAAAAAAGGACACTTCGTTGACCACATACGCATCCACTCTGATGAGAAACCTTTCCAATGTTCCATCTGTGAGAAGACTTTCACTGAAAAAGGACACTTCGTTAACCACATACACATCCACACTGGTGAGAAACCTTTCCAATGCTCCATCTGTGAGAAGACTTTCAATAAAAAAGGACACTTCGTTAACCACATACGCATCCACACTGGTGAGAAACCTTTCGAGTGTTCCATCTGTGAGAAGACTTTCACTCAAACAGCTCACTTGGATGGGCACATGCTCACCCACACTGGCGAGAAACCTTTCCAATGTTCCATCTGTGCGAAGTCTTTCGGTGATAAAGGAACCTTGAATAGGCACAAGCGCACCCACACTGGTGATAAACCTTTCCAATGTTCCATCTGTGAAAAGTCTTTCGGTGATAAAGGAACCTTGAATAGGCACAAGCGCACCCACACTGGTGATAAACCTTTTCAATGTTCTATCTGAAAGAAGTCTTTCGGTGATATAGGAACCTTGAATAGGCACAAGCTCACCCACACTGGTGAGAAACCTTTCCAATGTTCTATCTGTGAGAAGACCTTTAATCGAAATGGAACCTTGGATAAACACAAACGAATCCACACTGGTGAAAAGCCTTTCCAATGTTCTATCTGTGAGAAGTCTTTCGGTGATAAAGGAACCTTGAATGGGCACATGCTCACCCACACTGGTGAGAAACCTTTCCAATGTTCTATCTGTGAGAAGACCTTTAATCGAAATGGAACCTTGGTTAAACACAAACGAATCCACACTGGTGATAAACCTTTCCACTGTTCTATCTGTGAGAAGACTTTCACTCAAAAAGGAATTTTGGTTAACCACATTCGCACCCACACTGGTAAAAAGCCTTCTCAGTGTTCTGTCTGTGAGAAGACCTTTATACGAATTGGAACCTTGGTTAAGCACATGCAAACTCACACTGGAGAGAAATCTTTCCAGTGTTCCATCTGTGAAAAGACCTTCACTCAAAAAGGAATCTTGGGTAAGTACATGCACACCCACTCGGGTGTAAATCCTTTCCCATGTTTCATCTGTGAGAAGACCAGCACTCAGAAAGGAGCTTTGGATACGCACTTGCACATAAGCACTGATGATAAATAATTTCAATTTTCCAAAACACACTAAATCATTTCGTTTTGATATTATTCTCCATTACGTCTTCAGATGTTGATCAAAAAATTATTTTATTAATTATTTGAATAAAGATATTCTCAGGAATAATGATCTTATTCTTTGGTAGATTGCCAATTTCCAGAATGTTGGTTATATTTCGCCGACAAGAGTATGTGAGGTCACACGTTCTGTATTGACATATTCGGCAATGTTACACTTTTAGTACACCTTTATTAATAATTTAGATTTGACTTGCTATTTCCCCACAATTGTTTTCCTAGATAATACTCGTATAACATCCTAAAACATTAATAGAAAACTATATACTGAGAAAATAAATTTTAAGAAACTTCTGAAGATTTGAAAATTGCTGATTGGAATGGTGTTGAGGAAGATGGCCTGGATGCTGTTGTGTGTCTTTTCATAAAAAATTAAAGGATGCAATCAACATATCTAAATTTAAAATTAAATTCTCCAATGAAATATTGTGGCGTAAAATTGGATAACGATGGAGCTGAAAAAAATGTTAATTTAAAAATCGGCTCCGTAAATTGAGTAAAACTATTCTTCTGACAATAATTTTAATTTAAATACAAAGATTTCAAAAATTTGTTCGTCATTAATAAAAAAACTAAGTATTCTTACCATGAACATATTCTCTGTAAGATATCTATTGTTAAAAACTTTTGGGAATGTATGATCCTTCATGTGAGCAAGGATAAAAAAACCATACACAAACTATTAATGATGAAAATAATGAACTTGCGGATATCTGGTAATGTTAAAAACCTTTCAGAATGTATGAACCTTCATGTGAACAATGGTAAAAAAATCCTAAACAAATGATACGTGATGAAAATAATACCCTGGTTACGGACTGGTATAAAACTGTTTTAAATCAATTCTGTGTAAACATTGCTCCAACCATGGCACAGGGATTTTATCACACTGAAGTATCCACTTTCATATAGTGTTCAGTCTTCTGTTGGTTCTGTTTGTGACACCTACCTCTGAAAAGGAAATGCTAGGTATTTTTAAAATGTATACTAAAAATTATGCCTGAGTGGATGGTATCGTGATTGTAGTAATTACGAATCCCCTTTTGTTAATTTTAAGTTTCGTATTTTTACTAAATGTGTGTAACTTTTGTGTTTAAAGTTGTATATTTTATTGTAAAAGTTAGAATTGCGTTAATTGATTTCTTGCCCCTAGGTCTTTGCTCTGCTGAGGTGCAAGGATGTGATATTTTTAACTTGTGTATATGTATTTATTCTTGTATCAAGTAATATGAAATAAATAAACAAATTGAAATTGATATGACTCCTTACTTTGACTATACAACCGTGAATTTCAGAAGTCAGATGATACAAAGTGATCTTAACATATGTTAAGACGCAAGGGATCTTTATTATTATAAATAGCAAGCAAGTCAATGCTACATTTCAAAAACCACATATCACACGTAGAACATTAAATAAAGATTAACTTCAAACAATTGTTAAAATTTAATTCTATATATTTTTAATATAAATATAAAGGTTCAATAATGAATGTCTACTGGTCTGACCGCTGTGCCCTTTAAGCATGTTAAGTGGCCTCAAGTTTGATGGGTCGTGCAAAACAGTCTGAAGCCGGCGGCGCTAGCCGAATGCGTTTACTACGCTCCGTGAAGTCACGAAGGTTAAGCGCATTCGAGACTCGCGGGTTCGTGGTTGGGTGACCGGCCAGAAACCCCGGGATCTAACGCCGTCGAGCCCCTGGCCGAAGGGATAAAAGACACTGACTGACAGCGACGTGACGAGACTTAACTAATATTAAAAGTAAAAGCACGTGCATTAATGGAGGATTACTCCGAGTAGTGCAAAGCGCTCAACGCCCCTTAAGGGGCTTGGAGACGCGTTGCGTCAAGGTGTAGACGCAACAAATTAAAAAAAAAAACCCTAAGATAACTCATACGGGCATTACACGTCGGTAAAGCTAGCACCCCCACTTTCGAAAAACTGAAAAATTTTTGCGCCATAATTTTGGGCTAATTTCAGCCCCCATTCAAAAATTTTGGGCTACCTCCCAATACCCCGAAATTAAAATTTCAAAATGAGGCTGGTAAAGCTAGCACCCCCACTTCCTCAAAATTCAAAACTTTTTGTACGGTCAAAACAAGTGAATTTTGGGCTCCTGAGCGCCACTTTTTGAAATTCCAAAACTCACCCCAAAATAAGAAAACCAAAAACCAAAACCACCCCAAATTCTTAAAACTCACAAATTCTTGCGCCATAGTTTTGGGCTAATTTTGGGCTCTTCAGGGATACCAAAAACATTATTTTTTGTACCTCACTACCCCCCAAAATGAAGGTTTCAAAATAAGGGTTGGTAAAGCTAGCACCCCCACTTCCAAAAATCTCTAATTTTTTTGTACGGTCTGAATCAGTGAATTTTGGGCTCCCGTGCGCCACTTTTCGAAATTCCAAAACTCACCCCTAAATAAGAAAACCAAAAACCAAAACCACCTCAAATTCTCAGAACTCAAAAATTCTTGCACCATAGTTTTGGGCTAATTTTGGGCTCTTCAGGGATACCAAAAACATTTTTTGTACCCCACTACACCCCGAAATGAAGGTTTCAAAATAAGGGTTGGTAAAGCTAGCACCCCCACTTCCAAAAAATTCAAATTTTTTTGTACGGTCGAAATCAGTGAATTTTGGGCTCCCAAGCGCCACTTTTTGAAAGTCCGAAACTCACCCCTAAATAAGAAAACCAAAAACCAAAACCACCCCAAATTCTCAAAACTCAAAAATTCTTGCGCCATAATTTTAGGGTAATTTTGGGCTCTTCATTACCACCAAAAACATTATTTTTGATACCCTAAAACCTCCCAATTTAAGATTACAAAATAGGGGGAGGTTAAGTTACTACCCCGACTTACTCAAAATTCAAACTTTTTTGCGTGATCTAAACAATTGAATTCTGGTTTTTCTATGGGCCGCTACTCAAATTTTTGAAACTCATCCCTAACTACGAGAGAGAGAAATGAGAACCACCCGAATATTTCATAACTAAAAAAATCATGCGCCATAATTTGGAGTCTTTAATGACACCGAAATCAATTTTGTTCACCCACATTACGAGTACAAACACCCAAATTCAACTTAGCAAAAAAGTGGATTGAAAAGCTCCACATGCTCAGAACTAGAAGATCAGAAGAAATCACACACACACACACGATATTACGGTTCAATGAAATTAGAGCCACAATTCCATCCATTATAAGCAATTGCAAACTTTTAGTTAATGAAAGATTTAATATAGATAATTTATCACATGTTTTTTTCATTTCTTTAATATTTAAATTGTTATAAAACCTAAACTACAAGACATTCTCTTCCAGGAATCGAATAATCTCTAAATTACATACACGTAAGTTCCAAAACTCCAAAACGTGCATACGATATTACAAACTTTCGAGCACTCTTCCATTGTTCAGAAATAAACACAAAAATAATGAACGTATACGAACAAGACATTTTTTGACAATTGTCCACATAATTCTAAATCACTCGCGTTACTCAAATAATTTTGGGCTAGTACAGTATTAATTAAAAAAATTAAAAATAATAAAAATAATCCCACAATTTACCAAATCTTTTTTCTTATTTTCTAATAAAACCTAAATTACACGACGTTCTATTCCAGTAATCAAATATATTCTAAAACACTTACAATGGAGTTTGAAAATGCTCAAAAATAATTTTGGGCTTCTCTCCTTTTCTTCCCAAAAACTCGATGATTCTCGTGCCTACGATATTTCGACCTTATGAGTTATTTCACATTACCTAGTAATAAACTGATAAATAATTAACGTATACGAACAAGACATTTTTTCACAATTGTCTGCATAATGGTTAATGAAACGAGACACACAAATAAATTTGCGCTAGGGTAGTAGGTATTAAAAAAAATATAAACTCATAAAAGTTATCCCAAACTCTTTCCATTCACCATTCCTACAATGTTATAAAACCTAAACTACACGACATTCTCCTGCAGTAATTAAATATTGTCTAAAACACATACGAGAGAGTTAGACCATGTTCGAAAATAATTTTGGGCTTCTCTACTTTCCATCCAAAAAATCGAAATCTCGTGTCTACGATATTTGGAGTTTTTTTCACATTACACACTAATAAACAGAAAAATAATGAACGTATTCGAACAAGACATTTTTCCACAATTGTCTGCATAATGGTTAATGAAACGAGACACTGAAATAATTTTGGGCTAGTCTAGTACGTATTAAAATAATTAGAAATTATTAAATTTAGCCCAAACATTTTCCGATCACTTTTTTTACATTGTTATAAAACCTAAACTACACAACATTCTCTTTCAGTAATTAAATATTGCCAAAAACATACAAGGGAGACTGACAATGTTAAAAAATAATTTTGGGCTTCTCTCCTTTTTTTCCAAAAAATTGATAGTTCTCGTGCCTACGATATTTCGATCTTATGAGTTATTTCACATAACCCAGTAATAAACTGAAAAATAATTAACGTATACAAACAAGACATTTTTTTGACAATTGTCCACATAACGATTAATGAACCGAGATACTCAAATAATTTTGGTCTATTCTAGTTTGTATTCAAAAAATTATAAACTAATAAAAGTTAGCCCAAACTCTTTCCGTTCAACATTTTTTACATTGATATAAGACCTAAACTACACGACATTCGCTTCCAGTAATTAAATATTGCCTAAAACACATGCAAGGGAGATTGACAATGTTAAAAATAATTTTGGGCTTCTCTCTTTTCTTTCCAAAAAATTGATAGTTCTCGTGCCTACGATATTTCGATCTTATGAGTTATTTCACATAACCCAGTAATAAACTGAAAAATAACGAACGTATTCAAACAAGACATTTTTCCACAATTGTCCACATAACGATTAATGAACCGAGATACTCAAATAATTTTGGTCTATTCTTGTTTGTATTGAAAAAATTATAAACTAATAAATGTTAGCCCAAACTCTTTCCGTTCAATATTTTTTACATTGATATAAGACCTAAACTACACGACATTCGCTTCCAGTAATTGAATATTGCCTAAAACACATGCAAGGGAGATTGACAATGTTCAAAAATAATTTTGGGCTTCTCTTTTCTTTCCAAAAAATTGATAGTTCTCGTGCCTACGATATTTCGATCTTATGAGTTATTTCACATAACCCATTATAAACTGAAAAATAATGAACGTATACAAACAAGACATTTTTCCACAATTGTCCACATAACGATTAATAAACCGAGATACTCAAATAATTTTGGGCTAGTCTAATACGTATTCAAAAAATTATAAACTAATAAATGTTAGCCCAAACTCTTTCCGTTCAATATTTTTTACATTGTTATAAAACCTAAACTACAAGACATTCTCTTCCAGTAATTAAATATTGTCTAATACACATACAAGGGAGATTGACAATGTTGAAAAATAATTTTGGGCTTCTCTCCTTTCTTTCCAAAAAATCTATAAATTTCGTGTCTACGATATTTCGACCCTATGAGTTATTTCACATAACCCAGTAATAAACTGATAAATAACAAACGTATTCAAACAAGACATTTTTCCACAATTGTCCACATAACGATTAATGAACCGAGATACTCAAATAATTTTGGGCTAGTCTAGTACGTATTCAAAAAATTATAAACTAATAAATGTTTACCCAAACTCTTTCCGTTCAATATTTTTTACATTGTTATAAAACCTAAACTACATGACATTCTCATTCAGTAATTAAATATTGTCTAATACACATACAAAGAAGATTGACAATGTTGAAAAATAATTTTGGGCTTCTCTCCTTTCTTTCCAAAAAATCTATAAATCTCGTGTCTACGATATTTCGACCCTATGAGTTATTTCACATAACCCAGTAATAAACTGAAAAATAACAAACGTATTCAAACAAGACATTTTTCCACAATTGTCCACATAACGATTAATGAACCGAGATACTCAAATAATTTTGGGCTAGTCTAGTACGTATTCAAAAAATTATAAACTAATAAATGTTAGCCCAAACTCTTTCCGTTCAATATTTTTTACATTGTTATAATACCAAAACTACAAGACATTCTCATCCAGTAATTAAATATTGTCTAATACACATACAAGGGAGATTGACAATGTTGAAAAATAATTTTGGGCTTCTCTTCTTTCTTTCCAAAAAATCTATAAATCTCGTGTCTACGATATTTCGACCCTATGAGTTATTTCACATAACCCAGTAATAAACTGAAAAATAACGAACGTATTCAAACAAGACATTCTTCCACAATTGTCCACAATACGATTAATGAACCGAGATACTCAAATAATTTTCGTCTATTCTAGTTTGTATTGCAAAAATTATAAACTAATAAATGTTAGCCCAAACTCTTTCCGTTCAATATTTTTTACATTGATATAAGACCTAAACTACACGACATTCGCTTCCAGTAATTGAATATTGCCCAAAACACATGCAAGGGCGATTGACAATGTTCAAAAATAATTTTGGGCTTCTCTCTTTTCTTTCCAAAAAATTGATAGTTCTCGTGCCTACGATATTTCGATCTTATGAGTTATTTCACATAACCCATTATAAACTGAAAAATAACGAACGTATTCAAACAAGACATTTTTCCACAATTGTCCACATAACGATTAATGAACCGAGATACTCAAATAATTTTGGGCTAGTCTAATACGTATTAAAAAAATGATAAACTAATAAAAGTTATGCCAAACTTTTTCTGATCACTTTTTTTTACATTGTCATAAAACCTAAACTACACAACATTCTCTTCCAGTAATGAAATATTGCCTAAAACACATTCATGGGAGTTCGACAATGTTCGAAAATAATTTTGGGCTTCTGTTCTTTCCTTCCAAAAAAATTTGGGCTATACTAATACGTATTAAAATAATTATAATTATTATTGAAAATTATAATTATATATATATATAATTATTATATTATTAAAATTAATTATAATTAAAAAAATATATAAAATATATTACACCACCATCGCCGCAATGAACCTCATTCGTTTCCTTCAGTGAATATCTTACGTGGTTTTGGAGTATTAAGTGAGATACAGAATTTACAAACTTTATTTTCATTGTAGTGTAAAATGATGAAAACGTAGTTGTACCCTTATAATTCTTAGACTATTTGGATAAAAGTGTATACTCATACTAAAGCGTCAATAATTCGGTCTATAAAATCCATACCGTCTATCGACGGTATGGGTTTTATTGTCCGAACCCGATTGCGGCGAAAACAAATCGCGTAAATTTAATACTGTAAGAATACACATAGTTGTTTAAAGGGTTGTCACGACTTCATATTTATTTTAACTACTGATTACAGAAAATTATAATTATTTAACTATCAAACTAAATTATAAATGTCTTTAGTAGTTATTTTCGGTTGAAGACGATATCAATCCCATTTATGTTTCCAGTTAATTTGATAATACGGAAAAGTATATGGTTGCTACATTCTACTGTAGTACTCGCATAATTCTCCGATAGAGCTCACAAGGCAGAAGGGGGTTACAGACGGTCTGCGCTTCGCTTCCAGGGAGCCTAGACAAAATGTGCAACTGACCCTTACCGTTCACACCCCCGGAGCCTCTGCTGGGAGGACCCTGTTGGGTCACTAATATTTATGATCTGTTATTCGTCAATGTGTTCCCTAGTTGCAACATCTGTGGTCGAGGCCCGACCGTTTCGGCACTTCCTTTCTACTCGCCGGCTCTTTTATGACAGTACCTGGAACGAGGCCCAAGCTGTCCCGCGCTTCCTTGCGGCGTCGGGGGCAGTGCGAAGACTAGTGTCAGAATAGCATGTACTTTCCTAGTGGCTATGTATTACTGTATAAAGAGGAAAATTTAAGTAAAACATTCACAAAAATAATCCAGAGGTTTTGTAAAAAAATTCAATTTTTATGTAATAGTATTAATTATTAAAAAGGCCTAAATATTTAAATTAACTCACACGTTTTTATAGTTACAGCATGTCTCCATAAATTCTTCTTTTTGTCAATTTGAATATCTGAGATATGTAATTGAGTTTTAAAAGGGTCGGTAAACTGGCTTGAGAGTATGAGGCGAAACATACAGTTAAAAAAATTAATATTGTTTACATATACTCACACACGTACGTACAAGGAGACACTGTGTTGCAACATAATATTTCAATGAATTTCGAGTGTACATTAACTACTGATGTCAATTTTCTAAAACTCTCAAAAGACTATTAATAATAGATACAGTAAATCATATGTGACAAATATTTTTGTTGAATTAAAAGAATTAACAAAGAAGTCTTTCATCAATCTTCACAAAAGAAAAGCTTTGCATATTAAAGTGAAAGAAATAACAGTTTAATAATAAGAAATTAAAATAGGCATTGTCACCAAATCAGAAAAACATTACATATAATGTTCCATACTGTTTATTAAGTAAAATTGTTTAAACAGAGAGAAGAGAATAAAGAGAAGAAAGAAACAAGAGAATAACATCGCTTAAGTGTTACACAGTAATAGTATACTTAATAATAAAATATATGATTATCAAAATTGAGTCTGAAATCTTAGTGCTTAGTAAAGTTGAGAAATTCATTCAAGGTGAAAATCATTTGCAACCAACAGACGATTTTGGTTTAACATTCTTTACGGTGGTGGAGACGTGCCTTGAGTTCTTAGCGTGCGCAAACAGCCGCCACTTTAAATGGTTGTACCTTAAATAAAACTTCGGTACAATTAAATTTCTGTTGGAACAATCTGGTACAAAACCAGGTAAAAACGAATAGTAATGGTTTCACATGTTTCAAGGGGTATGGTGACGCGCTTGGTGGTATTTCTATTATTAGCCGTTCGACGCCACATTTAAATAGCTCTATCTTAATTACCATCCTTTGTACAAAAACAATTTGGGCAAAACAATCCGGTACATACCAGGTACAACAGAATGGTAATGTTTTAACATTTTTTACAGGGTATGGTGACGCGCTTGATCGTATGGCTATCGTTGGTTGCCCGCCGCCACCTAAAAATGAGGGTTTCTTATGTAATAATTTTTGGTACTGCCGAACATATTTTAGTTAACTGCTGAATAATCAAAAAGGGCTCGAAAGGTCGATTGATCGTCCGCACGAGAATCTTCAATCTTTTCGAAGGAAAGGAGAGAAGACGAAAATTAATTTTGAGCATGTCGACCACCCTTGTATGTGTTTTAAACAATGTTAGATTACTGGAAGAGACAGTCGTATAGTTTAGGTTTAATGGCAGTGTAAAGAATCGTGATTCGAAAAAGTATTGAATAATTGTCATACGTTTATAATTTTTTCAAAAAGTACTAGAGTAGCCCAAAATTATTTGAAAGTCTCGTTTTATTACCCATTTCATAGGCTATTGTCAGAAAAAGTCCTGTTTCTACACGTTTTATTTTATTGATTTTTTCTGGGTAATGTGAAAGTGCTCGAAAGGTCGAAATATCGTACGCACGAAAAGTATCGATTTTTTGGAAGGAAAATAGAAAAGCCCAAAATTATTTTTTAACAATTTCGACCATCCTTGTATGAGTTTTAGACAATGTTCGATTACTAGAAGAGACAGTCCTGTAGTTTAGGTTTAATTGTAGTGTAAATAATGGTGATACGAAAAAGTATGAGATAATTGTTATTGGTTTATAATTTTTTCAAAAAGTACTAGACTAGCCCAAAAATATTTGAATGTCTCGTTTTATTACGCTACCTATAGGCTATTGTCAGAAAAAGTCCTATTTCTATACGTTCATTATTATTGATTTTTTCCTGGGTATTGTGAATGTGCTCGTAAGGTCGAAATATCGTACGCACGAGAACTATCGATTTTTTGGAAGGAAAGAGAGAAGCCCAAAATTATTTTTGAACATTGTCAATCTCCCTTGCATGTGTTTTAGGCAATATTCAATTACTGGAAGCGAATGTTGTGTAGTTTAGGTTTTATGACAATGTAAAAAAAAGTGATCGGAAAAAGTTTGGCATAACTTTTATTAGTTTATAATTTTTTTAATACGTATTAGACTAGCCCAAAATTATTTGAGTATCTCGTTTAATTACCCATTATGTGGAAAATTGTGAACAAAATGTCTTGTTTGTGTACGTTCATTATTTTTCAGTTTATTACTGGGTTATGTGAAATAACTCATAGGGTCGAAATATCGTAGGCACGAGATTTATAGATTTTTTGGAAAGAAAGAAGAGAAGCCCAAAATTATTTTTGAACATTTTCAATCTCCCTGGTATGTGTATTAAACATAATTTAATTACTGGAAGAGAATGTTGTGTAGTTAAGGTTTTATAACAATGTAAAAAAAAGTGATCGGAAAAGTTTGGGATAACTTTTATTAGTTAATAATTTTTTAAATACTTACTAGACTAGCCCAAAATTATTTGAGTGTCTCGTTTCATTAACCATTATGCAGACAATTGTGAAAAAATGTCTTGTTTGAATACGTTCGTTTTTTTTTCAGTTTATTACTGGGTTATGTGAAATAACTCATAGGGTCGAAATATCGTAGACACGAGATTTATAGATTTTTTGGAAAGAAAGGACTGAAGCCCAAAATTATTTTTCAACATTGTCAATCTTCCTTGTATGTGTTTTAGACAATATTTAATTACTAGAAGAGAATGTCTTGTAGTTTAGGTTTTATAACAATGTAAAAAAGTGATCGGAAAAAGTTTGGCATAACTTTTATTAGTTTATAATTTTTTGAATACGTATTAGACTAGCCCAAAATTATTTGAGTATCTCGGTTCATTCATCGTTATGTGGACAATTGTGGAAAAATGTCTTGTTTAAATACGTTCGTTATTTATCAGTTTATTACTGGGTTATGTGAAATAACTCATAGGGTCGAAATATCGTAGACACGAGATTTATAGATTTTTTGGAAAGAAAGAAGAGAAGCCCAAAATTATTTTTGAACATTTTCAATCTCCCTGGTATGTGTATTAAACAATATTTAATTACTGGAAGAGAATGTTGTGTAGTTAAGGTTTTATAACAATGTAAAAAAAAGTGATCGGAAAAAGTTTGGGATAACTTTTATTAGTTAATAATTTTTTAAATACTTACTAGACTAGCCCAAAATTATTTGAGTGTCTCGTTTCATTTTTCATTATTCAGACAATTGTCTAAAAATGTCTTGTTTGAATACGTTCGTTATTTTTCAGTTTATTACTGGGTTATGTGAAATAACTCATAGGGTCGAAATATCGTAGACACGAGATTTATAGATTTTTTGGAAAGAAAGAAGAGAAGCCCAAAATTATTTTTTAACATTGTCAATCTCCCTTGTATGTGTATTAGACAATATTTAATTACTGGAAAAGAATGTTGTGTAGTTTAGGTTTTATAACAATGTAAAAAAAAGTGAACGGAAAAAGTTTGGGATAACTTTTATTAGTTTATAATTTTTTTATTACGTACTAGACTAGCCCAAAATTATTTGAGTGTCTCGTTTCATTAAGCATTATGCAGAGAATTGTCCAAAAATGTCTTGTTTGAATACGTTCGTTATTTTTCAGTTTATTACTGGGTTATGTGAAATAACTCATAGGGTCGAAATATCGTAGACACGAGATTTATAGATTTTTTGGAAAGAAAGGAGAGAAGCCCAAAATTATTTTTGAACATTGTCAATCTCCCTTGTATGTGTATTAGACAATATTTAATTACTGGAAAAGAATGTTGTGTAGTTTAGGTTTTATAACAATGTAAAAAAAAGTGATCGGAAAAAGTTTGGGATAACTTTTATTAGTTTATAATTTTTTTATTACGTACTAGACTAGCCCAAAATTATTTGAGTGTCTCGTTTCATTAACCATTATGCAAACAATTGTGTAAAAATGTCTTGTTTGAATACGTTCGTTATTTTTCAGTTTATTACTGGGTTATGTGAAATAACTCATAGGGTCGAAATATCGTAGACACGAGATTTATAGATTTTTTGGAAAGAAAGGAGAGAAGCCCAAAATTATTTTTCAACATTGTCAATCTTCCTTGTATGTGTTTTAGACAATATTTCATTACTGGAAGAGAATGTCATATAGTTTAGGTTTTATAACAATGTAAAAAATATTGAACGGAAAGAGTTTGGGCTAACATTTATTAGTTTATAATTTTTTCAATACGTACTAGACTAGCCCAAAATTATTTGAGTATCTCGGTTCATTAATCGTTATGTGGACAATTGTGAAAAAATATCTTGTTTGAATACGTTCGTTATTTTTCAGTTTATTACTGGGTTATGTGAAATAACTCATAGGGTCGAAATATCGTAGACACGAGATTTATAGATTTTTTGGAAAGAAAGGAGTGAAGCCCAAAATTATTT
>BLKR01003176.1:145000-157474 GCA_011170035.1 Teleogryllus occipitalis | reverse complement strand
AATCACAAATGGAATATATACAAATCAATGGAAATGTGCAAATTATTACATATGTAATTTTTTAAAAAGTTTCCTTTTAAAAAATTACGTAGGTAATTTTTTAAAAAGAAAAGAACACACAAAATGAACATTACGTCATATTAAACAGTGGAATTTGCACTACAAAATGGAAAAGTTAGAAAAATTTTTTTAGCAGTTTTAGAGCAAATGGCACTTGAACGTTTCTGAAAAAGGTTTCTGAAATTTGAGCACATTTTCATAAAAAACTATTGGGTTTTCGAGCAACATTATATAACATTATTTAAAGCTTCTGGAGGTGTACACATAAATACAATAAGAAGAAGAAATTGCTCTTAATAAGCGAAGTGAGAAAAGACACAAAAAAAAAAAAAATTTTGTAAATTTTGAAGATAAAAAACAAAAGAATAGAGCAATATGATGTTTATATCTTATAGAATTAATTTAGCACTATCCTTACAAAAAGTTTAAAGAATAAAGTTGGAGCCATTTTTGAGAAAATTGTGTTTTTGTATGTTTTCAAAATTGCAAATATTGCATTGCTTATTGCGAGAAAAATGCCAAAATTTTCAAAATAATGTATTTGACCTTAAAAGAAAAATTATGGACAGCAAATTTCATTCGAAGGAAAAATCTCTAGCTTCAATTTTGTGGTTGTAGAAAGACGCCGAAAAAAATTCAAACTTTTACAATTTTCGAAAATTCAGAGTAAACGGATAATAGGACCTATGCTACCTTTATAAGAGTATTTTGCTCTATTCTTACAAGAAATTTCAAGAAAAAATTTGGAGCCATTTAAGAGAAAATTTTGAAAATGTGCGGGAGGCTTCATGTAAAGTACTCCCAGATTTTATAGAATGTTTTTCAAAATTTCAAAGCTTCAACTAGAACCAGATGGGCAGGTGTTTCTTCAATTTGGACAAAATCCTACGCATGGGTTGGGTGCTAGTAATGTTCACAGACAGACGTTTTTCTTTCAATTGATTGATTGATTGATTAGGTTTATAAGGCGCATCAACTGCTACGGTCATTGGCGCCCATGTCAAAGTATTTATAAAACAAATAAAATGAAGTTATATTAAGTGTTGCTGATGTAGTTTACCAGCTAATTTAAAAGCATATACATACCCTAAAAAGGAGAGCTACAATTACGCATAAAAGACATAAGTAGATAAAAATAAAGTTCAAAAACGTAAAGCTGAGGCCAGGAAAACATAAAAAATTATACTGCCCTTACATGTCAAATGAAATTATATATTCCGCATTCTCTCAAGAAACAAAAAAGCTTTGAGAGCGCGGGCTCGTCATCTCCGAGCACCTCTCGTGGAGAGTTGCCCAGACCATGCCTTCGTCGACTGCCAACAAATTTCAAACGATGAAGGGGGACGTGTTCCACAGAAAGAACCGCCCTGCATGAATCACAGGTAGGAGGAGATTCACTTCGAATGAGAAAACTGTGAGAGAAGTGGCAGTGTCCGATACGAAGACGGGATAAAATTACCTCCTCACGCCTGGAAGGTCGGGATGAGGAACGCCAGGAATTAACAGAATCTTTTATTGCACTTTAGTTTATAGGTTTAGTTTATAGGTGGTATAGTGCCACTCTGTATGCCACGCTCTAAAGATGGATCGTTTTAAAAAAGCTTTGACATCGGACGGTGGTACAAAAGGAATGTCAACATGAGTATTCTCCGTCGCCGATTTCGCCGCCCGGTCAGCCAGTTCGTTCCCCATGATTCCAACATGGCCTGGGACCCAACTCAGTACCAGATCATAGTGGCGAAGCAGAAGGCGATTAATGAGGTTTCGAATTGATTCCGTCAGATAGTCTGAGGAAGAACGGGATATAGCTTGTAGTGAGCTGAGAGAATCGGAACAGAGAACTGCTCGGCGCAAGGTCGCTGACTCGATGTATTTTAGAGCTTCAAGAATTGCATACATTTCAGCAGTGAAGGTACTGCACTGAGAATGTAGCCGATATGATTTGGTCACTCTGATACAATAGAAACTACATGCCACTCTGTCGTTGAACGATGAACCGTCTGTGTATAGGAATACATGATCTGGATAGGCTACCCTCATTTCCTGAAAATGCATCTGGTAAGCAAGAGGACTAGTCGTTTGTCTGGGAAGATTAGATAGTCTGAGGTCAATATTCGGTCGGAGGAGTTTCCAAGGGGGAATGGGGTGACTTGGGGGTTTCAAAGGGTTGGGAAGGTCAACATTAAGGACCCGCAAAAGATTACGCAATCGGATACCTGGAGGTTGAGGCAGAGATGTTCGAAGAATATATGATGTTTCATATTCCGGATTGATAATTATTTGGCGACAAGGATGATTAGAGAGTCCTGATACTTTAGCACCGTAAGATGCTAATAAAATATCCCGCCTTTTTAAAGAAGACTCACCAGCCTTGGCTAGAAGGCACTCAATTCGGCTGGTGCGGTACGCACCTGTTGATAGACGGATACCAGCGTGGTGTATACTATTGATGGGTCGCAGAGTGGAGGGAGCTGCCGAGCCATACACTTCACTACCGTAATCCAAAACTGAGCGGATGAGTGATCTATATAACCGCAATATGGTAGTGCGGTCGGCACCCCATGATGTGCCATTTAGCATTCGAAGAAGATTAAGGGGGGAGACACATCTGGTTTGTAGTCCACGGATATGAGCACGCCACGTGAGTGACTTGTCAAAAGTGAGCCCCAGGAATCTGGCAGAATCCGCGAATGGAAGCAGATTTCCTCCCAGGTAAAGGACTGGATTGCTGTGTAAATGATATATCCTACAGAAATGCAAACCCATACATTTAGTGGCAGAAAAATTAAATCCTGTTGTCGTGCTCCATTCGTGGAGCTTGTTCGGCACTATTTGGAGTTGCCTCTGGATCACACTGATGCTGCTGGATGAACAGAAGATGGCAAAATCATTCACAAACAACGATGCCTTTACAGGACCACGCACAGTCGACGCTATACCATTGATGGCGATGGCAAACAGAGTGACACTAAGGACTGATCCTTGGGGAATACCATTTTCAAGAGGGTGACTACGGGAAAGCCTGTCACCCACACGAACACGGAAAGATCTGTTCGAGAGGAAGTTTTGGAGGAATAGAGGGAGCTTCCCCCTAAATCCCTAAGAGTGCAGGGTTTGCAGAATGCCATTCCTCCAAGTGGTATCGTAGGCCTTTTCTATATCGAATAATATGGCCACAAGATGTTGTCTCAAGACGAACGATGTAGAAACAGCTGTTGCCAGCGAAATGAGGTGGTCCAAGGTTGACCGGTTTTTTCTAAACCCGCTTTGGATTGGCGTCAACAAATGTTTGTACTCCAAGGTCCACACCAGCCGCTGATTCACCATGCGTTCCAGTACCTTGCATACACAGCTTGTGAGGGAAATAGGTCGATAACTTGATGGCAGTGATCGATCTTTCCCTTCCTTGGGAATTGGCACGATGATGGCTTCTCGCCAAAAGGTAGGGATGGTGTGCTCTTCCCAGATCCAGTTATACAGCCGGAGAAGAAATTGCGTGGCTGTTTCGGGAAGATGTTACAGCATTAAATTGTGAATTTCGTCTGGACCTGGTGTGGTACTTTTCGCAAGCATCAGAGCAGAGCGCATTTCATACATTGAGAAAGGAGTATTGTAATCCTCATTTGCTCGGGTCGAAAAATCTAAAGTGCGGTTTTCCATTCTTTCTTTAAGCAAGAGGAAGTTGGGAACATAGTTTGCCGAAC
Organism: Teleogryllus occipitalis; assembly: GCA_011170035.1. Taxonomy (NCBI): domain Eukaryota; kingdom Metazoa; phylum Arthropoda; class Insecta; order Orthoptera; family Gryllidae; genus Teleogryllus; species Teleogryllus occipitalis. Next base: position 153,710 of record BLKR01003176.1, on the reverse strand, counting down.
TCGACATACTTTCATAGTGAGAGGCAAGTTCCTCCACAATAGCGTCTCGAGCTGTGATCATTTGACCATTTTTGAGAAGACCTGCCACTAAGTTTGGGGAAGGGTATCCTTTAATTTGACGCACCTTCCTCCATACCAGACGTGGTGGCGTATGGCAATTCACAGAGGAGATGTATGCTCTCCATGATGCATTTTTACTTTCTAGAATGGTTCTTCTCGCCTTCGCTCTACACCTCTTATAGTCAATAAGGTTATCCGCAGTTGGATAGTGTTTAAGACGCGCCAACGCTTTCTTGCGAGCACGAACAGCCCTTGAGCAATCCAGGTTCCACCATGGAACGAAGGGGTGTCGCGATTTGCCGGTCGACTTGGGAATTGCAATGTCCGCAGCTCGTAGTACAGCACGGTTAAAGTGTGCTGCCATTTCTTCCACACTGACAAACTCGCCCTCCGATAGACTAACGTTCGCTTGAAATGTCAGCCAGTCAGCACGTCGAACACACAACTGAGGGGGGCGCGCCAACCCACGAGCAAGTCCATCAATGTGGACGATAACGGGGTAATGGTCGCTTCCGCACAGGTCGTCTAGGATGGACCATTGCAGGACAGTTGCAAGAGAAGGGCTGCAGAGTACTAGATCAATACACGTGCTCGAATTTGTGGCGACGGCAAAATGAGTTGGCTCAGCGGAATTTAGAATAACCAAGTTCGCCGTGTTTATTACTGATTCTAATACACTGCCTCTCGGACAGGTGCGGGAAGAGCCCCAGAGAGGACTATGGGTATTTACATGCCCGACAACCACGAACGGAGAGGGCAGTTGGTTTATCAAGTCCAGAAGTTCATGAGCAGATACTGTTAGTCCTGGAGGGATGTAAATATTGCACACAGTGAGTGTGAGAGATGGGAGGTGCACCTGCACACACACTGCTTGAAGGTCAGTCTGAACAGGGACCTCTGTAGACAGCAGCGAATCATGTACCAGTGAAGCAACTCCGCCATGGGCACGGAGACCATCATCCACATCAAACCTATAAGGGGAGAAACCACGAAGAGACAAGGGTCGAGGTGCGGTGAGGCGAGTCTCTTGGAGGCAGATTATTAAAGGGTTGTGACGGGATAACAAAAGTTTAAGATCGTCCCGTCGCGAGGAGAAACCATTCATGTTCCATATGAGAGCCATGATCAATTCAACTTTCTTTTTTCCTCCGACGTTGGGATCCGGATGCGCGAGACTCCTCCCCAACGGGAGCCTCCTCCGAAGCCGAGACCTCCCGGGCACTGCCAGGGGGGCTGGATGCTCGCTCAGTGTGGGTTTCGGAAGGAGTAACACGTGGCTTTGATGAGCCTTTCGTGGTCATGTCTGAGGCAGATTTGCGTTTAACATTTTCTGTGGAAGGGGGGTTGGATATGTGTTTTGTCGACTGCAACGGCTGAGTTTTTTTGTCCATCTTATATTTTGTCGGGATGATCACTCTCCCACCTTGGAGGGGAGAGGCATCCACTGGGAGGTCCACTGGAGACACCTGGCATGCGAAACTCACTACTTGGGGAGTAGCTCGTTCCGTTTGGCAGCCCATTGCTACCCTCGGTGTCTTTACTTTCACGGCATCGGAGAAGGAGTGAGAGAGATCAACAGGGTTCCTCGCCTGGTACCGACGTTTGGCCTCAGGAAAGGACACTTTTTCAACTGCTCGAATCTTCTGTATGGCACGTTCCCTCAAGAAAGTAGGACATTGCTTGTAATTGGCCGGGTGGTCACCTTCGCAGTTTACACAATGCGGTGTAGTTGCACAGGGTTCAGGTTCGTGCATAGTTTTCCCGCACTTACCGCACACTGGGTTATCTGCCATGCACCGCTGCTGTGTATGGCCGAACCTCTGGCACTTAAAACACCGCAAAGGGTTTGGGACATATTGCCGTACGTGAAGATTATAGAAACCGCACGAGATCTTTTGAGGGAGAGTTGGAAGATTAAACGAGAGAATAAGGGTGGAAGTGGGGATTTCTCGCCCATGCTCCCTCCTCTTGATCCTATATACTTCCGTCACTCCCTGGCTCTTAAAAAAGGCTATTAAATCTTCTTCACTCTCCGCAGAGAAGTCTTTATGGTTGACCACTCCCTTACACAGGTTGTGTTGGGTGAGTGGTCACTTTCACTTGGAGGCCGGCAATCTGCTTGGTTTTCATTATCTTATCTAGTTGGTCATCTGAACGTGCTTCAAAGAGAATGGTACCATTCCTTTGTCGCACCACAGCTTGTTTCTTCAATTGCGCGCGCTAAACGGACAGCACTTACCATTTTAAAGGATTTTCCTTCCTCAGCGCATTCCATGAGGAGGAATCTAGGTTTCTTTGGCCTATCTTCTTCTTCTTTCGAAAAGAAACTATTCAGATCAATAGTTCGTTCCGGACATCGCCTCTTCCTTGCGGTAGAGGGCGGGGTAGAAGGTTTAGTATCCATGAGATGGATTTCAGATTCATCCCCATGGTCCCCACCCACCACGGAGCCCAACAAGGGGACACTCCATCGGAGTGTCAGGGTTGCCACGGGGATATAGTGGGGGAATAGCACAGCGCTGCACCACCGTGAATCCCCCCGCTCTCCCTGGAGTTCAGTACAAGACCTAGTCCAAGCCGATTGATCGGGAGTGGGTTAGCTCCTGACCGCCCGTCTAGAAGAGTCCGAGGCCAAAGCAAGCGTATTGAAGCCTACAAGGAATGTTCCCCAAAATACGTAACAACGTATCATTAAGTGCAAAGCAAAACGTAGCACAAGGTGAATACTGGGGAAACAAACAGACCCCTCAACCGCCAGGACACACATTCCCTTCGACACGGGTCTCCATGCACGGCAAACACATGGGTGGGCGTTCAGCATACAGAGAGAGCCAGTGAAAAAGAAGAGGGAGAAGAAAGGAAACAGGATGTTATAAAAGGATGAGAATGAATAATGGGGAGAAGAAAAATGACTTGTGAAAGAAAGGAATACTTGAGAGCCCTCCCTGCATCCCCCCGTCAGGACGTGGACCGACCCACCTCGACGGGTCTTTCAATTGGTTTTTGCGGCATCAATTACGCACAAAACTGGGATTCTGGCTACACCAAATGTTAGAGAACTTTTTTTCTCTTTATCTCGGGATTTATCCACTTTCTCGTTATCAGGGCCCCGGCAATGATTTTTTCTGCCGAAAATTCGCCATTTTCCACGCAGCGTTACAAAACCTTCTCTATACTACGTATATACGAACGTATACGAGAAAGTAAAAGTGCATGGATATTCCATTTGAGGTTTCACTGAATTGAGAAATCTTCAAAAGGTGTTACATTAGCATTAGTCAATTTCACTCCATTCATATGCAATGGAGTGCACTTTTTTTAATGGAAAACGGCACTGAAACCGTTTTCGTTTCGTTGACTATTTAATTTATTACGAAACCGTTGTGAAATATCTGATATTGTTTCAGTTACCGTTTCTTTATTGCAAAGAATATTCGCATCATTAGTAAAGTAAACTGCTCTTCTGATTCGAATCGGTCAGGAAATATCGTTTACGCATACTAGGAAGAGAATATGACAAAATCGATTTCTTCGGGACTGAGCAATTGGCACTAAATCGAAGGAAGTTGGTAAATAATGTCGACTCCAGATCAGTATTTCTATTATCCGAGATCGATGTTTATGGTACAAACATAACCAATCTTTTTTCAAAACGATTTTATTGCGAAAAAATAGTTACTTATTTTCAGATCCGCTCACAGAGATCCTTCAATTAATGTTTGTAGAGTTAGTTAAAATTTCCGTGAAATTCAGTTTATCTGTACTTCATAAACGAAGAAATTTTACTGCAGCCCTCTTTGGAAGTCCGGCTATAGAAATTAATGCGAAGGATATTCGAAATAGACTAAGCGAACTAGGGAAACGTACATCAGTGGGGCCAGATGGCATTTCCGGAGATTTCTTAAAATTAGGGGGGAAGCCATGATTCCTTATGTCTTCCGAATTTTTCAAATAACTTTAAATAATGCCATTTATTCGCGACGACTGGAAAAGCGCAATTGTGGTTCCTAAATTTAAAGGAGGAAGTCGCAGAAAAGTAGAAAGCTACCGGCCAATTAGTTTAACATGGGTTGTCTGGAAACTAATTGAGAAACACATTGCAGAATACTTAATACGCAAATGGCTTATTAAAGGTTGGCTTTTCAAAGGCAAAACGGGTTTAGAACAGGATACTCGTGCGAAAGTCAAACAGTCTCCGCATGTCAAGATATTGCTGATTTCCTAAATGTAGGTGGGAGAAGTGACGCAGACAGACTTCTCAAAAGCCTTCTATCTTGTTCCGCACGACCGATTAATAGCAAAACTTACGAGGGCGGGAATCAAAACGAGTATCTTGGATCCGAGAATGGCTGAGTGGGAGAACTGAAAGAGTAAGAGTAGGTGTAAAACTTTCGCAACGCGACGAAGTAATGTGCTGAGTGGGAGAACTGAAAGTGGAAGAGTAGGTGTAAAACTTTCGCAACGTGACAAAGTAATGTCGGGGGTCCCTCAGGGAAGCGTTCTAGGTCCGTTGCTGTTCATTGCGTATGTGAACACATCGGTCTCGACATTAAGTCCGAAATTATACTCTGTAGACGATTGCATACTCTACAGAGGAATTAAAGATATCAGAACAAGCAAGCGCTTCAAGCAGTTCTAAACAAACTAGAAAGCTGAACCACAGAGAATGGAATGGAAATTAATACAAATAAGTGCAAAGCTATCAGTTTCTCCAATAAGAAAAGAGCAGAAAATATCTCTAATTTTCTGAAAGGCGAGTTGATACCCAGGGTAAGCAATATTAAATATATAGGAATTAATCTGAACGAACCGGGATGAGTCGAGCAAATCAACTATATGGCCTGAAACGCATGGAAAGCTCATTTCGCGATGATTCTTGGAAGAGAAAGTGCTGAATCGCGTAACTTGCGTACACATCGCTAATTCGACCTATTCTTGAATACTGTTCAGTTTGTTGGGATTCTTATTATGTAGGACAAGTAAATGCTTTAAATAAAATCGAAAAAGTCGCGGAAAAATTCGTATTGCGAGGGAAAATAAATTCAAATAGTTCCATGTGGGAATCCTAGCAGAAACGTCAGGAAAGAGCTAGACTCTGTTTTCTTCAGAGCTTACAAAGGCGAACCATCTTGGAAGAATATTCAGAAGCGACTCTTAAAATCATGCACTAGTCGTCAGGGCCGCCAATGCAAAATTATGGGGAAATGGCAAACAACTGATATTGGAAATTTTTTTTTCGTAAACAGGACAATAACTTGAACGAATTACCTGCAGTACTGCTAGAGACTGTGGAAACAGTGTGGGAAAATTAAAAAATAAGTTAAACATAAGTTACTAATATTAATAATTGTACATGTCAGACTAGAGCATTCTAATTTTGTATAATTTAGTATTATTCATAATTTGTATAAAAATGTGTTTTAAATGTAAACTTGATGTACTTACATAGAGCTGCCACCGTGATCTTTCCCAAAGCAGTAAATATAAATTATATTAATATAATATAATTATATTTAATTATTATTATTGTATTTTCTGGTGTGATCCATCCAGAGCTACCGAAACAGGACATTAAAAAAAAACCAAAGAAATCACTTTTTTCTGCCAGAGAATTTAGTAATAAAATAAACAGCAATAGAGATGTCCATTAATACGGTGTTTGGCAGAAAAGTACGAATTATATTGGATGGCAAGCTTTTGTGCGCATTTAAACATTTCCTACAATATAGTAAGTTTTTGGATGTACTGCACGATTGCCGACATTTGTGATTATCAAATTCCTTATTTACAATATTTGCTTCCTTTTGGTTTGTTTTGGTTGGTTGTAAGTGATTACGGGCACGTCAACTGCTGAGGTCATTAGTCTTATAAGTGTAGTGCATGTTTTTTAATCGGGAGGTGGCGGTGATCTTCCCCCGCTGGATGGCGAGATCCGGCGCCGACCTACCGTCGGCAAGCGAGGTGTACCAGGTAACTCCCACCAGGTGGGCACCGCCCCAGCCGGGACAAGCTCTTAACTCCCGACCAGTCTCCCGGCATGTGTGGTAGTGTAGTGCACGTTAGTGTAAGTGTAAGGTAGTGAGAACAGGATAAGGAAGAGGAAATCGCGCGCTGTTCGTGGTTCGTTTGTTAGGGTACTGCTGCGGCATTCGCCTGGTGTTGATGGGAGAAATGAGGGAATTCTAGAAGCCGGTTAGAAGCACTGCAGTGACATCAGTTGATGCACTGAGCCACCTTTCCCGGTATTTGTTTGGGGACTGACTGCGTATCTCGTTCCCAAATTTGTCTTAAAGAAGAACCATTCTACCGGGTGATCAGTATAAAACGCAACCCTGCTGTTCAAGGCACTGGGAGAAAAGTGAAAGTTTTGCAACACTACTTCTGGGACAGCTCCTTCGACTGCATTTCGGCGACACTTCATTCGCCCCCCCCCCCCCCTTCGTTTCACTCACTCCCTTCCTGTGGTGAGAGTCATACCTGCTCAAAACAAAACAGACCGCGTCTTCATTCATAGTTTCCTTCTTTCACAGTTAACTTACGATGCATCTCAGCGAAGAGCAACGCAGTTTTGCGGTAGAGGAGTATTTCCGAACGCAATCTTTCAAAGAGTGTCGGGCAGCTTTCGGAAAAAAACAATCATCTGAGTTTATTCCGAACAAGAGTACCGGTTTCCGAACAAGAGTTTCGGTTAGTGAAGAGCTATTGTGAGAAAGGAGGTGTGTTTGATCGGAAACGCAGTCGCCGAATTACAGTGCTCACACAGCGAAAACTAGAAGAAGTTCGGGATGTTCTTTTAACTTCCCCGAAAACATCATTAACGAAACTTCAGCAGCAATGTAATCTTTCTTATGGAAGTGCGCACTGTGACACTTCAAAATTGAAAAAGCGCGCGTTCAAGCTGCGGACATCTCAGGAGCTTAAGATTCTTGATCGGGCACCTAGCATGAATTATTGTAACGTCCTTTCGTTAGCGAAGGTCTTGAGACACTTGATAACGTATTTTTTAGTGATGAGGAGAGTCCGGACTTTTATGTAATTCCATACTTTTTGTCTTCCTTCTTACCTTTCTCAAATGTATAAACTGGGCGAATATGCCCCGTCCTAATACAATATCCAATTTTTACGTTACATATTTTTACATATTTGGTACTATATTACATATTTTGGTATGTTCACAAAATATTTTTATTATATTAATTTTCTTCAATTTTATTATACTTTTTATGAAACGAATTATTTTTTTTTAATCAGCATTTTTCCTACATTATTACTGCGTGCTGCCTAATGTGTAGTACCCAATGTGAAGATGCGGGATGTTCTCAGAGTCCCGCGCGCCTGCTTTATTTCTTTCAGAGGCGGAAAGTGCGGGTCAGGGACTGACCCGACTCATCTTTAGGGGTGAAAAGTATCACTCACGCCGCGATTCGTGAGCTTTAACCTTAATTTTGGAAAAACATTGGCGATCGCCGACGTTTCACATTCAATAAGTGTGTTTCTCTGGGCAGTGATGTTTGCTGATTGTAGATATCGCTTGTACTAGTCTGTTTGCAAAAGTAGTCCTGAATAACAATAGATAAAGCTTTTACTATCGATGGGAAAGTTGAATGGTGCAAAGTATGCATTAATTTATGCTCTGCAAATGATTTTTAAGGCGTTTGTATTATTTTAAAAGTTTGTTTAGAACTTGTTTATAAATGTAATTTCGTATTATGTAAACGTGTTTTATAATAAGTTAATTTTAATATTACATATTTTATCCGATCTTACATATTTATTACATATTCTTACTGTTTTCATTACAATTTATGTATATATTTCAACGTTTCATACCACATATTTTTCCGGTCTCTAGTGATGAGGCTTGGTTTCATCTGGATGGATATGTTAACCTACCAAACAGTGGACTGTGGGGTACTGAGAGACCACAGGAAACAGTAGAGAGACCACTGCATTAAAAACCGAATAACTGCGCGCAATTCGCATTAGGCGGTAACATCCAACGGGAGCTCCATTCTCAACGGCTGTTAAGCCACGACTGAGCGTCTCTGCGCGGCGTGCGCATGTTTACACACAGCGCGGGAAGCACTCTTGATAACAGTGTGACCAACTGCCACACAAACTGAGTTACGTACTTATAAAAAAAACTAGGAGGCTTTACTTTTGGGATTACCCTCATAAGACACAAATTAGCATGTTTTGATTGCAATTAAAAAGTTAACATTACATTTTTAATATTTTTGGTTGGTTTTTAAAAAATTTTAATGAATATTTGTGAACATTTGTTGTAATACAATTATCACATATGATTTGGTAACCCTGGCAGAAGTAATCAGTTGATTTGGAATTCTACATAATATTTGGGCATTGCATTTTCACAAAAAGTTTTGAAGTCAAAATCTTAGTGGCTTATACAAAGCTGTGTTTGTTCAACACATTCAACAAAGCATGTAAATGACATCTTATTTTTTTGTGAGAGCTACAGGGATTAGACAAAACAATATAAATCCCTGACATATACAAAATATTTATTTATTAATACAGTGTTGAGCCAACATTCGCTTTTAGAACAGATGCAATTCAATGCGGAATAAATTCGTAGAGTCTGAAGAATCCACTGAGGAAGTTTTTTCACTCTGACTTAGGAAAGTCT
>BLKR01003176.1:0-142500 GCA_011170035.1 Teleogryllus occipitalis | reverse complement strand
AATCCAGTTGCTAAATTTAGAAAAGGATTCCTCTAATACATGGTGTGGCCTGTACAGCAGGCAGATTGCAAAGGTGATGAGGATTGATTCTAATGGCCTGAGAACCATGACAAATGTTTCAATGTGGCCAGAGAACTCACACTGAAGATCTTCGGATAGTGAAGAGAGTGTTTCGTGACTAGATTGTGGATTTTGCCTAAAATGGCGTAAAATGGGTTCTTTTGGCATCTCAGTTAGGCCTTTTAAATGGTAGAATAGGCACAAATAATACAGGAAACTTACGAAAAACACACAATTTTACAATTTATTATACGTATTTCTCAAAGAAAAAAAAACACAAATCAATATTATATTGAATCAGTATCGTATATTTTGCAATAATACTATTTATGACCAAGTTTAATTGTTTAGGTTAACTATAGGTAGTTAACTATAGGACTATAGTTAGAGTTATTCGTACTGTATTTTGCCTCACAATAAATTACTAATACTTTCCCCAAGTTTTCAAGAGAAAATAGATGTCTCTTATTGGTCAAGATCACTTTTCTTTCACAGAAATTCAATTGCTTTGTCTTAGATGCGGAGGCAGGCTTTTCCACGAAATCAGGGACCAATGGTATGGAGATTATTGTAAGATTCTTGTCCAGTTTATTCATTTCTCACTATCTAACAGATTAACGCAACTTAAAATTAAGATCTTTGTTTATTGTGCCAACACAGAAGAAAAAAGTAAAATGTAGCCACTGAGGAAAGAAATTAGGCAAATTAGTCCCATTTTAGGTTTTTAAAGGTAAAATAGACACAAATAAGCATTAATGTTGAAATAGGTTCTTTAAGACACTATAACATTGGCAGGTTTTAGTTCAAATTATCCGAAAAACTTCATTTAGTACAATCTATTCAGGAAACATTTTTTTCATTTTTTATCTAAATAATTCATTTTTAATCTAGTCACGACACATCAAAGTAGTAGTTAAGCCTGAGGCCAACAAAACTCAGGATATTTTCTTGGTTTTCAAAACAAAAGCATGGTTTTCTGGTCTAAACAATAAATTTGATCCTTATGTTTGAACAAAAGGCCTGGATAAAGGTCAATCCATGGACATAATCTATCTAGATTATGAAAAAGCATTTGACAAAGCCCCCCCCCCCTCCCCCAACTACTTCATAAGCGTAAGTCCTTGAGAATGAGGAAAATTGCTTGAATTGATTTAAGAATATCTTTCAGGGAGAACTTTCCAAGTGAGCAATTGAGGTAAACTCATTCACTGAGGCAGGTTACTATTGGAGTTCCTCAAGAATGTCTCAGGACCGCTACTATTCATCCTATACATGAGCAACATCAGAAGGTGGATTGTTCTAACTGGGACAGTGATGCCAATGACCAAGTTATTTGCCACTAAAACCTTTCCTGGCACTACAATTTTAAATTGGTAAATGAGTGGTTGGAATCATGACTACTTCCTCTCAACACAAGCAAGTGCACAACTCTGGATCTTGGGAACAATAATCAACAGTACTGTTATACCATTAGAATCATTCCTTTGACACAACATTGCAACAGAACTATCTTGGAGTTGCTGTATCTCACGATTTGAAATGGGAGAGCCAAGTTGCCTCAGTAACAAATCAGGCCAATTTATGACATATTTAATTAGAAAAGCTTTCTCTTCCTTGTAATAGTCTCCAATAAACAAAATCCACACTACACACATTTAGGCCTGTGCTGGAACATGTAATTGTGGTATGGTTCCCCACTATCAAAAATACATTCTCCATTGAGAAAAAGTGTAATAAATACTTAACTTAAAATGACCATTTTTACGGATAAAATCTTACCGGTGCGTCATCATGCTGTAAGTAAATATCACACGACCTCCAGAATACAAACTAAAAATTGAAAAGACGTTATACTTGATTGGTGCATACTACAAACCTAACGAAAGAAACTTTACAAAAGTCAGTTCATACAGAAACTCTGATTTTGCTAATATATTTCTAACAGAGCGCAATCGGTATGAAATTTCATACCATGGCCATACCATTTTGGGTTAAGAAGAAACTAAGAGAAAGTTATGTAATGCTGCAGGAAAAAGCGGCAAATTTTCGGCAGAAAATCTCTTATTGCCGGGCCCTGATGACGAAAAAGTGGATAAATCTAGTTGTTAAATTTAGAAAAAAAAATACTCCAACACGTGGTGTAGCTAGAATTCATGTTGTGTAGTTCCTTGATACCGAAAAATCGATTGAGGGCAAAACGTGTATCAAGTATATTGTAGGAACCTGCGGATGTCAAAATTACATTGCAATCGCGGACCACAAGATGAAAATGTCCTGCCAAAGCTTGAAGCTATCAAGTAACTGCTGTGTGGACGTCAGAAGCTTATTACTATTTGAAGGGTATTCTCGATGAGGTTCTATTTCTTCTAAAATCTTCAGGGACACTCGCTAGTTCCGAACTGAGCATCGTCCAGATGTCAAAAATGATTTTCCTGAATGCAAAGATATCTCAAAAATCCCAAGAATATGGGTAATTGTCATAAGAAGAAAGGTGACAAGATGTCTCTTTAGAATCTTAGAGAAAAGGACAAAAAGAAGAGATATGGTGGAGGTCTACAAGAATCCGCAAAGGCTCTAAAATCTGTCCCAATTTAAGTCTACTTACAAGAGCTGCAGATCAGAGACTTAGAAGGCATAATATGAAGCTACAAGAAGAAATACAAGAAAGAAAAATCCACATTTTATTGTAAATTGAGCCATAAACTAGTGGAATGCTTTCCCGACAAGCTGTGTTAACACTTTCAGGCTTGAGCTTTTAACATCATGTTAATTCCAGTTCCCTGTCCATTTCGAGGCATCTTTGGGAATTTGTATCAAACGATAGATTAGAGGTGATGAAATTCATGACAAAACTAAAACTTACTTAACCAGGGTGAAAAATATCAATTTAGAATGTTTAATAAAAATTAACACACTATTAAATAGAATAGAACCCCCTTTTTATTGCCTGAAAAAATGTCTATGTACTAAATACAAGGGTTGCTAAGGAAATTTAGAGATGTGTGATGAGGTCCATTATTACTAAGCTGTGGACTTATAATCATGAAAAACTGGTGAAAAAGGTAGGCAAAATAGGCATGTAAGTGTAAAATAGGCATTTAAAAAGGCACTACACATTTTTCTTATCCTTATTTATGTACTTGTGTAGATAGTTTGTGAACTACTCATAATAAAGTTACCTTCATGAAATGTTTTCTTTCGTCATAGTTCTGACAAATTCTCGTAGAAATCCTTTCTTTCATTATTGGACAATTCAGACAAAAAAAAGACAATCACAGTAGCTACATTTTTGCTTTTCATTATATGCAAGCTGATACTGTAAGTTGGCACTGTGTGACATTTTTCTCACATTGAATTTAAACATAATTGAAAATATTGCGCGATTTGTTTTAATTGTCATGTACAATACAAATGTTGTATCTAGTGGTGTTACACACATACTTTCTTGCATTATATCTAAAAGGATTTCAAAATTTTCAATTTTCAAAAATTCAGGGAGTTCAATGAAAATGAGACCTGCACCTTTGTTATAAGTGACCCTTGTTCTATCAGTGAAAAAAAATTGAAGCAAAAATGTGTAGTGGTTTATGAAGCTTTTTTATAGTTTGTATTATATCAAGCAAAAAATCCACAAAAACCACTAATTAAAAAAAAAAAAAATTATACATGACTTTTACAAAGATGAGGATTTTTAGGACTGAATTGATTTAAGACAAAAAATCTCTCTATTCAATATTGTGTGTTTGCAATATTAACTTTTTGCAATTTCAATAATGAGTTTGCGAAAAATTTAACTGGCACCAAATATGTACCATCCTTTGATACATACGAGGAGAAAATTTTAAGCAAACATTTTGAGCCACTTTTGAAGGTTTAAAAATTCGAAATAAAAAAATAACTTGACTACCACCAACTATTTGCAAGTGTTTCATAATACAAAATACCCGCACTGTGGCAGCAGTAAGACGGAACATTGATTTATCAGTAACTTTTCTTAGTTTTTCTGTATCTCAAAACTTTCATAGCGACCTCCACATAATATTCAAACACAACTTATATATGAAAGTGTAGGTTTCTCCAGTCAAAGTCAATTTTGTTGAGATTGAATCTGTGTGTAGTTCACCTCTGGGCCCTGAGGAAGGTCACAATATGAAGGTCAAAATATTGTAGCTAAATCACGGCTTCTCTGGGGCAGCCAAGAATATAAAATTTGTACATAGTTAGCCTGTGTGGTAGACTACAACAATTTTCTTTACATAGAGGAACATTAGGAGCCTGACAATGTTTTCCCAAATCACCAAATTTCATACACTGCTTCTTGAAGGAGATAAAACTTGGTATATGTGGTACTCAAGGTAAACTCTGGCTCCATCCATTGTGATTAAAACGGTAGCTCAAGCCACGCTCAAGCATAAGAGTGAGTGTTAAAACTGGAAAACTTGGATTCATTCAAACATAATTTGAAACATTGTTTGTTAAGTCAAATGAATGTAGTCAAATGAATGTACATGACAGCTGTGATGTAACATAACGGTGACAGCTGTTATTTGTATAGCTTGATGTCTGTGCTGTAGACTCTTAATAATAACTATGATAAAACAATGATTTGATACAAGCAGCACGTGTAAATCGACTTGTTTTGATGCTACCATTATTCAGCAAATAAATAAATAAATTATTTACTGCTGTGTATTTTGAAGAAAGAAACATAAAAAGAACAAATTAAGCACAAAAAAATTAATTATTAAAAACAGCTAAAAAGAAACATTATTGTTTCGTTTTTGTTTTGTAATAAATCATCCATCCAAAGCAATTAACGAGTCTCACAATCTGATTTAAAACAGTATTTTCTTAACCCTACCACACCTCTCAGGCCAGGTGGATTAAATCAATTGATAATAACAAATAGATTTGGAAGTAGCTCAGCTACAATACATTACTAAAGAAGATGCAAAATAGGAGCCATGAGCTGTTTCAAGCCTATGTTTTGTCTTTATCTGCTTTCAAGTTGTTAAATTCCATACTAGCAGTGAGAACGCCACTGCAATACCAATATACACATGAGTTAATCAAATCCTAAACTGAAAAAATTCCAGTTAAAAAATTGCCCAAAAATGAGAGAAGAAATTAACTCTGTTTAAATACCTCACTATCGGGGTAAAAAACCATTGTAATGGATTATTACAAACATTATGCTAAGTGAGTATTTTGTTTCCAGGGACATCAAAAACTTAGGTCATTAGTCGCATAAGTGTAGTGCAAGGATGAGAGATCAAAAATAAAATATGGAATCAGAAATGTTTGAAAAAACCTTTTTTTCTCCTTCTTTTGCTTCTTTCTCTTCTTCTTATGCTTCTTCCGTTCTCTTGTTGAGTCTGAGTCACTTTCAGAACTTGATGAAGTACTAGAAGAACTACTGCTACTGCTGGATACCATCCTCTTCTTCTTCTCTGTTTAAAAAGCAAAATTTTTTTAGGGGGGATAATGAGCTTCATTGCTAGCAACTGCACACCCATTCAACATTAACCCATCCCCAAGTCGTCATTTGAGGATGCACTTTTCTCTTATATTTTTATTTACACGTGTATCCATTTTCTGCATTTGTCTACCATATGTACTACTCACGCAACTTTTCTTGAACGATAGATTGAAGAAATGTGGGCGGAGTGGGGGTATTAGTTAGAAAGTCAGCCTCTAGAGTATTTACAGTAATGCCAACCTCTGGAAAAACAAAGTCAAATCTGCTACATGTGCAGCCAGATCATCGCTCTAGGTAGGTAACAGCAAGGGCACTAGGTGGGAGTTTTACATGCCTCCCTTGAAGGACCTGGACCTGCCTCAGCCTTTTCTTTAGATAATTGTAATAAAGATCAACAGACGTTCTCGACTATGAAAGCAACTAGCTTTGACTAGCTTCTGTTTTGCGCCAACGAAGTTTAAATGCATGGAATGTTGTCATCAGTGCTCGCTGCGAGCTTGTACTTTCAACTGTTTATTGCTCAAGTGAGGGGGATGCAAGGTCATCGTTCAAGAAAAGTTGCATGAGTAGTATGCAATTATAAGTTTATATTTTCTAAATTTTTGAAAGACCTTTCATTATTTCAAATAGAATTTTTAGGACGGTATATTTGATTGATTTCATTTCATTATATCTATGGGATGCAATTGTGGTACGACTAAAAAAACATGAATTTTGAGTTAATGCACTCTCCAGAATTGCAGATTGGTCTACCTTCCAGCAGCATATCTTACAAAATAGTATTCTACCAAAAAATGGCAGAAGTGTGAATGCACGAATGATGCATGTCAATATAATGTGAAACTTATTTATCTCAACAACTGATTTTTGGAGTTGTGAGACTATTGCAGCCTATGAACAATATTACACTTCTGTATAAATTCGTAAGTACTATTTTTAGTTCAATGTCTTTGGTCATTTGTAATGTTTTCGAACTAGTAATTTTATTTATTTATTATTTACGAAATTAGCTGACCCGGCGAACTTTGTATCGCTACTCTTTTTTTCTTCCTTTTCTTTCCCTCGTGAATAACTTTGAAAATCTTGAAAGACGTGTTTTACTAACTATGCCAGCCTTGGCTCCACACGAGTGGTGTACAGTCGCGCATTAAGGAAACATATCAGATTATCAATAATTCCCACGCTGCCCCCTCTCACACCGTCCCCCTCCTTCCATCACCTCTCCTGCCCATACTCTGACCCCTCTCATGCCCCTTTCTCCCAACACACAATCTCAAGTCCGTTTCACACCCTCCCCCTCTCACAACACCCTCCCACCGCCCCTCTCACTAAATCAATGATAAACCTCTAAACACACATCAAAACACATGCAATACCGTTTTGCTGATGTGAGAGAAACAGTAATTGTAAACCAATTAATGTCAATCTATCCATTTGGACAATATTTTTGAAGTTATCAACTGCTGGCTGAACAATTGAACGTCAATCTGTAAATGTTTTGTTAATATATTGAAGATCTCTCAAAGTCTTCTGAGTCACTCACTCACTTTACAAGTTATGAGATATTTTAAAATTTTATATTATTATATTAATTTTATATTTATATAATAGAGGGAATTAGTTATCACAAAGCAGTTCTTCTTGACTTAAGACAAAAATATTTCAAGGAAAGGTATTACGACAGGAACAAAATTGCATCAGTTCAAGAAAGCAAATGTAGAGGGACTTCAAGACTTTCTTGGAGAATAATACAACTGCTTCCTGAGAACATAAGGAGGTATGGAAGAAATATGGTGCGTGTTCAAAGATATTATAGACGAAGCTTTGCAAAAGTTCGTGCAAAATTCTAAAAAATAATCCCGATCCAGAATACTACATTTCAAAAATTAGGCAAATGAAGAGGATAACGAGAAATGCATTTTATAACAGAAAACACAGTACCGAGCATATGAATATTTTTCAAAATTGTTCAAAAGAATTAGAGCAAGAAAAGGAAATTGCTCAGGAGGCATATATAAAGAATATTCTATATGAAAAAGGAAATAACTGGACAAGTTTTTACAAATATGTTCATAGAAGAAAGGGAAATAAAGAGGATATCCGAGTTGTTCGTCAACATGGAAACACATTCATCACAGACAATCAGGCAAAAACTAACGCATTTATTAACTTTTTCAGTTCCATTTTCAAAAGCAATACGAACCATTCACTAATACAAAGTTCTTTGGGGTCAAATCAATTTAATATTGAAGTGAACGTTCTACGTAGTAAAGTAAAATCTATTAAAAATGGTAAGTCAAAGGGTCCAGACGACATTTGTACAGACATAATTAAACTAGGAGAGGCAATATTACCATACTTAATTAGAATCACATGTCCATGAACAATTCAAAAGTACCTGAAGACTGGAAACTAGCTTTTGCAGTGCCAAACTTTAAAAGTGGGAACAAAACTTTACTAAGTAATTATAGGCCAGTAAGTCTCATGTCAGTGGTCTGCACTTTTATGGAGCATCTAGTTGTGAGTTACATTAAGCAAGAACAGGGATCTATCATGGCCAACACGGATTTAGGACTGGTTATTCATACGAAAGTCAGGTGGTCACATTCTTTCAGGATCTAGTAGATGGAATTCATGTGGACGGGAGAGTAGATGCAGTAGTTACAGATTTTGCTAAAGTGTTCGATGTTGTTCCACACAATTTACTTGTTCGGAAATTAATGAATTCAGGCATCGATCCCAGGATGGTAACATGGATTAGTGAGTTTCCGCGAGATAGGAAACAGAAAGTCCCAATTGGGCAAGAGTTATCTTCCAGTGCAAGCGTTACATCAGGGAGTGTCATTAGACCTCTTCTATTTCTAGCGTTCATTAATGATTCGCCAGCGCAATTAATGTCAAATGTTCAGCTATTTGCAGACGATTGCATAATGTATTGCATTATAAATCTTGAAAGATGATGAAAAAATTCTGCAACGGGATCTTGATGCATTATATTAATGAGTGGAAAATAATGTCGTGACTGTAAATAGCTCTAAAAGCAAATCCATTACTATTGGCAGAAGTGATATTTATAGCGTAACAAGTTACCGCTTAAGTAACAACATCATTCCGAGAGTTTCTTCGTGCAAGTACCTAGGAATCCATTCTGATTGTAGATTAAGCTGGAATAGTCGCTTAGATTTTGTTTCAGGGAAAGCGTGGAGATCTCTTCCTTTTGTAATGGGCATCTTAACAAAACGTACAGTAAACGCAAAGGAAATTGCTTATTTATCGCTTGTTCATCCGATAATGGAATACGGAGCAATTTGTTGGGATCCAAACAAAATTAGGCAGTGCAAGAATTTGGAGAGGATTCAACGTAAAGCAGCTAAATTTATTTTCAGGGAGAAGAAAATGGCAGGGTGGGATTCACTCAAAAGCAGGCGAACATTGGCAAGATTTTGCACTTTGTATAAAGCTTATAGCAGTCATTCAGCTTGGAAAGAAATTAAATAGCAGTTAAGTATTCCTACGCACATCAGTAGAGGGGATCATAGGCACAAAATAAATTTAAGACCGCAGAGAAGATATGTCGAGAAATTCTCTTTCCCCATAGTTGGTGTGAAACCTGTACATATTTCATTAATTTCCAGCAGAAATTACGCAAAAACTAATTGTTTTGTCAAAAAAATTGTACACGACCTTTTTTTAAAGAGCTAATATTGTATGACTGACTGACACAAAAGTATCTATTTCAATGTCATCGTTTTGAATTTTTTTTGCAATTTTCGAACAAAATTGAGCAATACCCAAAAATGAGACTGGCACTATATTTCTTACCATCCCTTATTACACATGTGGAGAAAGTATAAAGAAAAATTGTAGAGCGTTTTTTGAGAAAAAAATTGTTCATAAATTTCAAGCGCAAGTTGCACAAAAACTATTCTTTTCTCAAAAGATTGTAGATGACCTTTTTTAAAGAGCTGATTTTGTACAACAGACTTTGAGGCTAAAATCTTTATCTTCAATTTTGTAGTTTTAAAAACATTTTGCAATTTTCAAAAAACTGAGCAATACCCAAAAATAGGACTAGAACCACATTTTTTTTACTGTCTTTTATTACCTAAGTGGAGAAAATTTAAAGAAAAATTGAAAGCAGTTTTTTGGGAAAAAGATTGCGTACATCTCAAATGCAAATTACACAAAAATATTTGGTTTTTCAAAAAATGTTACATGACCTTTAAAGAACTAATTTTGTACAACAAACTGAGGGCCGGTTGCATAAAGCTTTCCATTTAGATTCCATAGCAATTGGTTCAATAAAATTTATAGGTTCCATAGGCCTGGCACTGTTGCATAAAGCAAATGTATAGAATCTATAACTATTGATTCTATAAGAACTTTGAGATGCAACAAATAGATAGCGACACAGTCGAAAATTGAACACTGCTTATTGTGTGAAGCATTTTCCACGTTTTTAGCATATGCTGTCCGTGCTCCAGTGAAAAGTGTGTTTGGTTGTGTTTCCTACATGTTTTCAGTAGTACTTTTTGTTTTATTTAATTATAATCATTCATTTTATTTTTTTAATATTAAATACAATTAATTCTTTATAGTAGCCATAGGCTATTTGTATTTGAATAAATTCATTTACCTTCCATTCTTAATTTTGAATACTAATTTTTTATTCAATTATTAATAATAAGTAAATAATTCATCACAAAATATTCTTCAAATCTCTCTGATATAAGAAGTATTACTTAAACTTGGTATCTAAACTATTAAATTGTACACTCTAGTACACTATAGAGCTTGGTTGTTACGGCATTTAATTTGCCAAATATAGGGAGGCAAAAAGGCACAAAAATATGACAAGTTTTATAATTTAAGTCTAATTTTTATTATTCAAATTCTATTTGTTACTACTGATATTAGTACTAGCTCTCACACGAAAACTTTTTCTTTATTAGTTGATCATAGATAGAAAAACTATTCTTTTCATTCATTGCACTCATTTATTCAACTGTACATGACATATTCTGGCCATATTGTATCATGTGAGCTATTCCACGTCAAATCTCACAAAAAATACCAAAATTTGACTTTCATATTTTTAATTAATTTTTTAAAATTGATTATATGCATCAAATAAGCTGACACATGTATGTTTATTTTTTTCTATTTTTATTATTTTCGGAAATATGACATGATGAAATTTGCTAAAAATTATGTGCATCACTAACTTAAAAATATCACATATTCGAATACACTAATTATAGAAACTCTGTTCAAATTCAATTCGAAACTTAAAAACATGTTTAACTTTTGAGATTTTGCAAAATATTTAATTTCCAAAATTTTCAATTGTTTAAAAAAAATTTCAATTTTTAAAATTTAATATTTTTGTACACTCAATGAGTTAAAATTTTTTTATTAAATATTAATAAACACACTGGAGTATTGTTAACAACTCCACAAAAAATCAAAGCGGGATCTCAGCAACTTTAAGAAATATTAATTTTTTACAGACCAATGTGCGTACCAATTAATTTTTTATGGTACATTGCTGAAACAGACGCATTTCTTGTGTTACTGGGGACGGGTTTCTTTGGATGAAGCAGTAATTTAAGTACTTTTTGAGGTGGTAAAACTTAATGATAGTATTTGCTTATTAAATGATGGATTCTTGACTCGCGTTATTACTGATATTTCGAAATTGTCTGGTCCCTCATTACCCACTTCAAATATCTTTAACTTTCAAAAATTGTCAAAATTTGAATTTTCAATGTCTTGTGATCTGTTGAGTGAAAGGAATCAATAAGTTTATTAATAATGCCTTTCTTATCAGTTTTTTCAATTGACAGCAAAGGATCTTTAGTGTAAAAAAAATTATGTGGTAGCACTTTACACTGTCTGAAATTTCTCATTGGGATATGGTTTTGGTTGCAATTTTCTCTTCTTTACAGGGGTATACCCTATTGCAATTAAACTCTTGTTTATTTTCTCTACATTAATTTCACAGACACTTGACGAACTATCTGAAAAGCTTCAATTGTCATTTCCCTGATTTCCACTGTTTTCACTATATTCACTGGACTTACCACTACTTTCGTTAATGCCACAGGAGCCACTGATCTTGACACTCTTCACTAACAAAAAGCACTTTTGGAAACCGACTCCCTTTTGTCCGACATGAATCACAAATTCGCCAATCTAAAGGAGTCCTCTAAATCAAGTTTCACTAGAAACTCATGATTTATGCGACTTCCAGATTTTCTTTCTTAAAATCATGATCAGAAATATTAAATTGATTAAAACATCTGTCGTATCCCATATGGTGATTGCCGCTCATGTTGTACAGTGTAAGCACGATTCACAGAGCAAACACTAACACTCTTCTGTTTATATGATGCGTATTGGAACTGATGCCCTTGACAAGGGGTCTGTTCTATTTCACGAGCAAGGTCACGAGGGCACCCCATCCTTAGGACACTAAGGGACTCAGCAGGAAAATTCGTTTCGCTGACACAACGAAAAGCAATAGTAGAATTAGTTTCACCACCACTCATCGCTTTTGGGGACAGAGTGAACACATGAGTTACTAATATTTCTTAAAACCCTAATCAAGCAGAGGTCATTCTTTTCGACACTTGTATCAATGACTGATCTAACACAATTCGTTAGTGCAGGGGCAATAAGCACACACCTGCATACTTACAATAGTTGTTTAGATCTGTATGTGTTCAGTGCCTACTAATTTCTTGTTGTGTTTTGTAGAAAATTGAATAAGAAATATGCCTATATTTTTTTTCAAATTTTTATCTGAGCAAGTTCATTCAGAAATTTTCATTTTTTTAAAATAATTACAACCTTTAGTAAAATACTTTTTTTTTTGAGAAAATAATTAACAGAGGAATAAAATACACATATCAATGTATTAAATTAAACAAATCAGAAATTTTTATATTTTTTATATATCAAAATATTTCATAATTAGAGGAGTATGCGTATATTTCAAAATTTAATACAGGCATGTATGTATGTATTTGGGATATTAAGTCAGTACTCAGACTTCGCTGGTCAGCTACCAATGTCCCCCTTGCCTGGGCCTAGTTACATTCCCATTGCTGGGGTAAGAGTGACATGAGGCGAACATGACGTATTCTCTTCACCATAACTAGCAAGGTTCGCCTACTTGAGCTTTTCTTCGTCGCACAGCTACAGAAACTGGGACAATTTTAAAGGAAAGCTACAACTATATTTTTGCATCGACTGGGAATCTAATATAGGCATAATTATACAAATAATCAATTTTCAGGTAAATAAAGAAACATGTATTTCTTTTTTTATGTACGATTTAATAAAAAAAATCATATATTTAAAAAGCCGTGTCAATTCTTGTGCTATTTGACGTAGAATGGTTCGTATTTGAATTAGTTTCGCTGTCGCCCATCCATTCTGAGAGCACAGTGAACATCTGAAATTCTAATAATTCTTGAAACCCTAATCAGGCAGTCTTCTTTTTTATGGTTCTTCAGTACTTAGACTGTCCAAACTCAATTCGTTAGTACATGGGTAAGCAGAGCGCGCCCTCATACTTACAATTGATTTTTTTTAAGAACTGTACGTGTGGAGTGCCCACTTTTCTTCTTAGTGTATTGTATAGAAAATTGAACAAGGAATAAGCTTATATTTTCTAAAAGTTTTTATCTCATCAAGTTTATATAGAAATTTTAATTTTTTGAAAAAAAAATCATTTTTTAAATGAAATATTTATTTTTTGAAAAATGTATTTACAGAGGAATAAAATTTAAAAGTATTAAATGAAAAAAATTAGGAATCTTTATATTCAGTACGTTCAGAACAACTGATCATATTTTGTGAAGTACGCGTTAATTCCGAAATTTAATATACGCATAACTACACAAATAATCAATTTTCAGGGAAATAAAAAAACACCCGTCTCTTTCTTTGATGTCCAGATTTAAGAAAAAAATTATTGTACATTTTAAAAAAGTCATGTCAACTCTTGTACGATTTGACGTGGAATAGCTCATGTACAAACGTATCCATCTTTAAAAGGGGTTGAATGCCACAATTAAGCATGGGATACAATTCCTTGTGGTTGAAGAAAGTTTATTAGTTTCATGAAATAAAGTTTTCAAGTTGTTTGATATCAGCTAGGAGAAAAAGAATTCAAAAAGGGAAGAGAAAATACTATAGCAGATATTAACGTATTATCATAAACAAACTTAATCCTTCACATCACAATATTACACACACAATAAATGTGTGACTATAGCATTCACAAATATTCAACACACTACATCACACCTAAAATGCACACTACACATCAAATAAAAATACACGAAAATACAACACGAACACCAAGAACAACCTATAACCTCAAACAGCTGTTTGCAGCAGTGTGCAGAGCCGCCATGTTGCTTATTTGTAGAATTTATACACATTTGTAGAACTGTTTCAGGACCTATAAGATATGGAAAGCTTTAGAGATTCCATAAGTCTTACTGCTTGTTCTAGAAACACTTTTTGTCTCTAGAGACCATTTTATAGAAGCCATAAACATATGGATTCCATACCGAACATTTCTGCAATTGGCCCTGTATCAAAAAGGTCTATCTTCAATTTTTCAGTTTTAAAATTTGTTTGCAAATTTTGGAAAAATCAGGAATGTCAACGAAAATGAGACCTGCATCATTCTCTTAATCATCCTTTGCACCACCCAACAACAAAATTTAATTAAAAAATTTGGAGCCTTCTTTTGACAATTTCCAGGGGGCTTCATGTAAAGTACTCCCCAAAATTAAAATATCAGTTTCAAAAGCCAGGAGCAGCGACAACGGTCAGAATTATTGAGGAATATCAAATTTTCAAGAAAATCGGCAGAAAAGTTTATGCATTAGTGATGTGCAGAGAGATGTTTTGCCATCAATCAATTTTTCAGTATGAAGGACGCACAAAACATAGATGCTGGCTACACCATGTGTAGGAGGAATTTTTTTTCTATATTTAGCTACTGGATTTATCCATTTTTTCGTTACCAGGTCCCGGCAATAAAAGATTTTGTGTCCAAAATTCGCTGTTTTCCGGTGCACAATTAAAATACTTCCTCTTCTCAAGTTAGTGAGTGCAAGAATCAATTTGAGAGTCAATTTGCAAGGAGGGAAGAACAATGTCACATAGTTTATTTACACTCGAACACCATCTTCCATAAAAAATTATTTGGGGAAAGAAAGTTTGAAATATTTACCATGTGCTACTTTCGCTTTAATCTTCAGTACAAGTTCTCCACAGTTCACAACTTTGGCATCTTGTAATGGTCGACACACTCTGTCTACAGGAAGGCTTTCAATGTTGCTCGCCACTTCTTGTCCAGATATCACTTGTCCAAACACCACGTGAACACTGAAAAAAAATTACAATTATAATATACAATCCAAAAAAACTTTATTCAATTTAAAGGACGAAATTGTTTTCAAAAGATTACTTACCCATCCAAGTGAGGGGCTGGTTGCGTTGTACTATAACAACAAAACATGATTAGAGCAAGCCAGGAGGCACCAGAACCGCCACAGGCTTCACCATGTCCCGCCCTGCTGCGGTGCACCATAACTACACAGAAATACAACACTGCTAGCATAGTTCTCCATAACCTAAGCAATTTATAAAATCCATTCAGTAGTAATTTTGTTTAGTCATATTTAATTTCCCAGTCTTTAATTTACTCATTTTCTGATTCTTACCCGTATCTGTAGAGGATAACTATTTTTTTAAATGAATTTAATTCTGCACAAGACAAATCGTAAGAAACGACTCTCGCTTCACCTACAAATGCCATCCACCCAAAAAAAAAGACTCTGCAAACTCACAAGACCAATTAAGAAAAATAATCAATGAAAATACATTTCCCTTTGCAAAATAGATTCAATGTGATAAAAATATAACATACATGTATTTATTTGACAAATTATATACGGAAAAAATTTCAAAATTGAGGGAAAATTTGTCCTTTTATGCGTTAAGGGGGCATTAATGTTCATTTGCAAATTTGATATTTTTTTATTTCATAGACGTGGAATGTCAAAATGCAGTTTTGAAATTGTAACAGAAAATGAAATTTCAGGAGTCTTATCAGTTTTTGATTGTACATTGTTGTCAGAAAAATGTAAAAACCTACAAGTATCTTCAATCTGAAATGTTATAATTTATGACAAATAAGATACACCTAAAATCAGGATCATTAGATCAGTATTTTCTGAATGCAGGAAGCAATAGGTAACTTATTACTTCATTTTAATTCAGCCCTAGAAAACTTTTGATTTTCTAAAGATTTATTAAAAGGTATGTCTTCTGTGGAGCATATCACATGGTTTCAGGAATTATGATTTTTTTAACAACCCAGTCCAGTTCATTCCTGCCAATAAAATAAGAATATGCTTTAGCATTTTCTCCAGTACATTCATGTCATGTATGAAAACCTTTCCAAATTCATATTTATTATCAATGGACACATGAGGATTATAGGACACTCCAAACAACGAAAACTGTAGAAAATTTGCCATTCCTTAGCTTTGTAACATATTCGACTCATTGTTTGATTCAATTTTGTCACCATCATAACCAATTAGTTCATTTTCTTCAGGCCATTGTTTACCATTTCCAACACACTGTCAATGTCTTCCACCAAAATATACCTCCAGAATGAGGTTATGTTCTTCATCACTGTTGCATAAATCAAGAATTTGCAATATCTCATTGTAATTAACAAAAAATTCCTGCGATCTTGTTTCAGTTATTTTATAACAAATCTAGAAAAGCAATTCTAATGTTTTGCAAAAGTTTGTACAAATTAACTGTAATAAATCATTGTGGAAATACAATAGAAGATGTAAAAGCTGAAACAACTGTTTCAATCATCGATGAAACAGCTGTTTCAATCCTTGTTACAGAAGTACATCGATGCCCCAAACCTAAATATCACTATGAAACAATCTGCATTAGCACATTCAAATTATTTAATTGATCAATTGTGAATGTACTTATAAACAACAGCAATAATCAAGAGGGAAAAATATCAGAACAATGTAACAATGCAATTATAAGATAGTTTACACTACACATTAGAGATTACAACAATAAACAATTAAAATAATCCATTCATTGTAGTCATAGGTATCCAATTGTCAAACAACATAGTTGAACGTGCTTTAAACAACACACTGACATAGAATTAATTGAATTTTCACATAGGACTGGAGTGAAAATTACAAAAGGAACACATATATACCAAAATACATCACAGGGTAAAGGATGGCACATGAAGGAAGAAGGGGTACAAAAAGAAGTAACAAATAAGTGGATTCGTCATCCAGTGCTACCTTTTAAGGGTCCATCATTTACATTATTACAATCAGCCACTTGACTGCACTTCGTTTTTAATGTCCCAGCATTCCTCTCTTCTGCATTAACTAATGTACATTCAACAAGAGATTCTAAAACTTCCATTAAAACCTTTCTATTTCTATTATTTTCTGAAACCTCATTTTCAAGTTATTTGACAGATGCCTCACAACCTTCAGACCTAAACCATAAGTGTAGGTACAAAAATACAAATCATAGGTTCCAGAGAACTTTCATTCATGACATTATTCCCCTTCACTTCCCAAAATTGTCGATTCCTTAACTGAGTAAAAGAGTCCCCGACTTTTTTACCATCATCATTGAGCATAGAACAGGGCTGAGGAGAGCAAATGAAAATCTGCATTACGAAAATTTAGAAAAACAATGTCAATAAATGTAGTCAATCTTCTGCAATGGCCAAACCCCACAAACAAAAAATCTGTTTTCTGCAACACACAGGAATCTGTGCCTTCCATGCACCCACACACAGGAATCTGCTTGTTAAGTTCAATTCTCATACAACAATAAAGGCAACTAAATAAGAAGGCTATAAATGAAATTAGCACTTGGCTATTCAAAATAATGCCAATTGCCTCTCCTCTGATATTTTCAGACCAAAAACATAATTATCAATTATATAAATACAACACAAAAGCTACTCATACAACCAACATGCAAATTTTAACCAAAAATTATTATTACTTACATAAAAAACTGTGAACCATTTGTATCCTTTCCTCTATTAGCCATCGACAAAAGGTAAGGTTTATCATGTTTCATTTCAAAATTTTCATCTGTAAATATACAAGAGGATGTGCTTAGTACTAACATTTAATATAAAACTTTGAAAAGTTCTTAAATTTACTCACCTGCAAATGTTCCACCATAAATAGATTCTCCTCCTGTGCCATTTCCCACAGAGAAATCACCACTTTGTATCATAAAATCTTTAACTACTCGATGAAATATCACGCCCTTGTAATGAAGGGGCTTAGATGTAGTCTTTCCTAAACCTTTTTCACCAGTGCACAAAGCTCGAAAATTTTCACATGTGACTGGACACACATCTGAAAATAGCTCCAAAACTATGCGCCCCATCGGTTCGCCACCAACTTCCACATCCAAAAAACATCTTGGTCTATGTGTTTTTGTTATCGTCATATTGCACAACCTAAAATGAAATGATTCTTCAATAACACAATTTATAACAACCAATAACAGATCATATTGTTTATACCAAAAAAAAATAGATTAAAAGCTTGTATTCTAATCAAAGCAATGAACACAAGCAACTTATTTTAATTAGACACAAATATAAAACAATATCTCTCACCCATAAATAAATGAACAAAATATTCAAGTAAATATAATTAAAATAGTGCGTGCTGTGCCTTTTCAAATAAACAATATATTATATCACTTCATACCAAGTATTAAATTACACAATCTTCACTTACACATTAATAAAAAGAAAAAATACCAAATAGTGCCATGCCAACTTATTTTATCTTATTTTTTTCCACCTACCGCGAGAGCTACGCCCGATGTAAAATATATCGGGTATTCAGAATAATAGTACTACTCCGGCAAACAGATCGAAAGTGTCTTCACTGTTACAAATTCATCACATATAATATTCTGATTTCACCCACACTGTTTGATCTATAGACAAAATTTTATTAATAAGACCTAAGCTAACCCAACAAATTTCACGCAATCATTCACCCACCACATCAACAACAAAGCTAGTACCTGTAACGCTACAACGCCAAGAAACGCTCACGGTTCAGTTCTGATTCGGTCTCAGATCCTGGTCAGGTCACATAGGGAAGGAAAAGGAAATACAACTATATAAAGTACTTTTACTCTCTGAGACAAGGAGGTTATAATATTATAACATCCTTGCCCTGGGAGATTGGAACACGGAATAAGCTGTATCGAGAGATTGAACATTGAAAACAATCCACGCGAGATACCACGAAGTCACAGTACGTCAATAGTTCCACCGTGGTGACAATACGAATGTCCCGTGGCCCACGAGAGATGTCTTTTGTGGGCACGGTGTAAGATAAATAAGTGTGTCAAGTAGCCGTCTTTTGGGCAAATTTTCTCAAGCCAGTGTGAGGCTAATTCCATGCATGGTGGAAGTATTATTTATTAACTTATTTCCACCATGGTTCCATGTTTGTCGGTACAGTGCGCACGATCGGTTTGGGCATGGTCGAGTCGGCCATGGTGTGGGCACTCATGTCTAGAGACCGGACTTTTATGTAATTACATTTTTTTTGTCTTTCTTCTTACCATTTTCAAATTTGTAAATAGGGCGAATCGGCCCCGTCCTATCACATTTTTACGTTTTTTCGTTACATATTTTTACATCTTTGGTACTATATTACATATTTTGGTACTTTCACAATATATTTTTTATTATATTAATTTTCTTCAATTTTATGACATATTTTTTATGAAAATAAATATTTTTTTAAAAAATCAGCATTTTTTCCTACATTTTTACTGCCTGCTGACTCCTCCGGATACCCAATGTGAAGACGCTTGATGTTCTCGCAGTCTCACGAGTCTGCTTCCAGGGGCGGAAAGTGCGAGTCAGGGACCATAGACATATAATACTATAATACTATATGTAATACTAATAATACTATATGTCTATGTCAGGGACTGACCCCAGAGAGTATAGTATACTATACTGACCCGACTCGTCTTTACGCGTGAAAAGTATCATTCACGCCGCGGTTAGTGACCTTTAACCTTACCTTTTGAGAAAAATTGGCGATCGCTTATGTAAACATTCAATAAGACTGCTTCACTTGGAGTGTTGTTTGCTGGTCGTCCATTGCGTATAGTCTGGCTGCAACACTTCAGTCCTGAATAGCAATAGATGAAGCTTTTACTACCAATGGGAAAGTTGTATGGTGCAAAAGTGCATTAAATAAATATTTACGCTCTCCAAATGATTTTTGAGACGTTTGTATTATTTTAAAAATTTGTTTATGAGTTTTTTATGTAAGAAATTTCGTATTATGTAAATGTGATTTATAATAAGTTAATGTTAATATTACATATTTTATTTGATTTTACATATTTATTACATATTCTTGCTGTTTTTATTACATAGTTATGTACATATTTTGACGTTTCTTACTACATATTTTTCCGGTCTCTACTCATGTCTCGAGAATTTAGTATTTTTCTGTGTTTTCGTTGCAAGGAAGGGATATTGGTCCCTGGACACTCAAAATCGGGGAGTCGCTACAGTATACGTGTTGGAATATTTTAAGACGCATTGTAAAGTGAGGCTCGCTCGTGGCACATAAAAAAAATTGCTAGCCTTTCAACCCTGAGGTCCGGGTTCGATTCCCGCCGAATCTCAAGTGAAATTGGTTCTAATAAAACGAGTTTGGCTGCTTCACAAGGGCTAGTCCAATCCCTGTGTCCTAAATCCTGCCCCTTTCCTAATTCCTTCGCATTTCTGGCCGCTGGGTAGTGACGCAGGAGCGCGTAGTAGGAGGCGCGTACGCGGAGATCCTACCTGGCCTGGCCTCTTGACAACCGACAGACGAGACCAGACATACGTAAAATACGCTACGTTAATAGAGGATTGCTCAACGCTCGACAAGAGGCGAAGAGACGCGTTGCGTCGATAAGGTAAGATAAGGACGCAACAAATTAAAAAAAAGAAGACTGACAGGTGTTAAATTTTTTTAAATTTGTAGCGAGAGCCTTGCATATTTGCAACTATATATTTTAAGTTCCAAAGAATGAGGATTTCCACTTGCAAACAAGATTTGAAGTTATAACAAAAAATAAACAAAAAAACAATAGGGATTACATATTCGAAAATCACTTAAACAGATATTTAGTATTGATCATTTGACATTCATGTTGCTCAGCAGCCAACAGGTTTATTCATCATCACAGTATATACATCACTGGTCCTCATTGAAAAACAATTTCGGTGTTGATTAAAATTTTGTAGTTTAAATAATTTTCTTTGCAATTTGTTTACAGATTATCTTATAAAGTGAATTTTGCCTTGTTACTAATCCTTATGTACACATTTTGAAATTAGTAAATTATACAAACTAAAATGATGCATAAGTTGTATGTCACATATACAAACTATGTCAAGAACAAACTCTACATATCTTTGGAGTCATACCACGAAATTTAAAAAAATCAAGATCTGGTCTGATTTCGATAAAGAAATTCTTTACCTACAGAGTAATTTATACGTGATTCCAGCTCGGAAATTACCTCTTTGCAAACACAAGAATTCAAAACAAAGAATGATGACCCCAGATCCATTCCCATGAACTTCAGCACAAGACACCTTTTTATTTATTTATTTATTTATTTACGTCAAAAAAACAGTTAAAAACTGCGTATGACGGGCTATGGGGAAAAGTGAATTGTGTGCACATTTTCAAAATTCTGTGATCCCTACACTAAATCATATACTACTTAAGTTTTGGATTTTGAAAGGGAGAAAAAAAAACAAAAAAACTCCCATGTAATAAAATCGATTTTCAAGGATAAATAAGCAATAAATTTTGAATTTTGAAAGGGAGAAAAAAAACAAAAAAACGCCCATGTAATAAAATCGATTTTCAAGGATAAATAAGCAATAAATTTTGAATTTTGAAAGGGAGAAAAAAAAAACAAAAAAACTCCCATGTAATAAAATCGATTTTCAAGAATAAATAAGCAATAAATTTTGAATTTTGAAAGGGAGAAAAAAAACAAAAAAACTCCCATGTAATAAAATCTATTTTCAAGGATAAATAAGCAATAAATTTTGGCTCTTATTACTTCCTGCCGCGACAACGTGGAAACGATAATTTGAATAATTGTATTTCCCACTGAATTCTAGAAGACGTGCACAGAAATGAAGTTACATTTATGTCCAGAAGCAAAACAAGGGGCCATCTCAGCATTTGCCCAATGGATCAGGGAAACTGGACGAAAAACCTGATCGAGATGGGGGTCATTGACCCGGAAGCTGTGTTACAATAGTTGTTACAGGTTGTTTATACTCATTTATACAGTCCAAATGGTAATTAATGCATTATATATCATTGTTAAAATTAATGTTACTTTTCTTGTGCTCAGTATAGTCTCTAATTGTATAGAAACAGTTATGCAGTAGAAACGATTTCACTTGGGATTTAAACTTTTCTATTGAATTTAATCGTTTAATGTCATCTGGCAAAGTGTTGTAAAATAATGTACATGTATTGTATGTGAATTTTTGTAATGAGCTGTTGATACTGTCACCTGATGAATATGATTTCTACGTCGAGTGTTATAGTAATAGACTTCGGCATTTTCTGAAAATATATTCCCGCCCTTAAGCAAGTCATTTTTTACAAAAACCACTGATTCGTAAATAAAAAGACACGGTAATGGTAGAATTCCTAGATTAATGAAGATAGGCTTACAAGAATCACGTTTTTCATTTTATAATAAACAGGTCAGTCCCTCCACTACATAATTCCAAATTGTCTGCAGCTTGTAATACATTCTCAACATCAAACAATGTGTTTAAAGCTGTACTAAATGAATAATTTTCATTGTTAAATAAAATGTTTAAATTTTAATCTTTATCAAGAATGACCTACAAATTAAAAAATGTAGTATACCTACTATAATTCAACTCAATTCTTTATTCCAATATTAATAATATTCAATTTAAACATATTTTCTGAAACAATTACAAATTTATAACTTGCAATTCTCAATATCTCATATAACCTGCTTACAAACAGTATAAATACAGTTTACGTACTGTAATGATCTATCATTTAGACAAAACCCCCCAGATGCAACTTTACAAAATGTGACAAGGAATAAGCTTGTGTATCGATTACAACGGTGCCGACAGAAAACATTTTACAAGTCAAAATTAAAATAAAGAATTATAGCGCGTGAAATTTGTGAAAATTGAACATAATCGTCCAGTAGAACAGAAATTATGAAATTAAATAAATCAAACGGCATCAAATTCGGTCAACGCATTCGGAAGATATAAATTGAAATAGAATTGGAATTTTTAATGTAACATGAACAGAATATGGCCATTGTTGAGCTAGTAAAGAGAGATTGTAAACATGTTTTTTTAAGAATTGTAACAAAACGCACAAACCGAATTGGCTGAAACATTGGGATACAATAGATTAAAACACGGGGAAGACGACAAAATTAGTGTCAACCTTGTCGCATGTTCGGAAGCAAAATTATAACATAATATTTGGAAATTTGCAATGAACTAGAGGTATAAACAAATTACGCCATGTTACGAAGAGAAGAAAGTCATTGGAATTAACTACAGATTAAAAGCAAGCGAATGGCAACTATTTTGTTCCAGAAGCTTTTTGTAACAATGCAAGTTGCTGAAAAAAAAATTCGATGTGAGAGACAGATGTGTCGTAGGTACCGGAGAGAATGGTTCGGGTGTGCGAAATCGGCGCGTGGTTAAATTTCTTTCGAAAGTGTGGTATTTCAAATAGGGAGTAAAGTTGTGATATTTATTGGAATTTTGAAGTGTTAGCCAAAAGAAAAAAAATTCGGGAGTAATTTTTTTCTTGGGTAAAATTTTTGTGATTACGGACAATTAGATTTTATTATTTATTGTAAAGAAATTCAACGCTTCGGACATCTCGTTATAAGATACAAAAGAATAGATGCTGAGATCGGAACAATTGGACGTTCATTTTTGAATGTAAATTGATGTAAACAATATTAATTTCGAGAAATGACGTGTTTGATGAAACACGAAAAATAGTTTTGTTTTGTTTTGTTTTGCCGAACAGTACGCAACGAGTACATGCAATTTTATCAAACGGCGACGGACTAGCAACTGAGTAATATAATTTATGCGGACAATAGCGGTTCGCGATAATTGGTTTCCGAAGGCGACAGCGAGCAGGAGTGGACGGCGACCGCGCATCGGAAGGTACGGGACGGCGGCCACCGGACGTCATTGCCACGAGAGCTGAGACGCAAAACAGGGAAGTGACACGTGTGTGTGTGTGATTTTCTTTGCAGACACTTCATCTGAAGACGCATCCCGTAGCTGAAAAGAGTTTGTTGAAGACCAAGTTTTGTTGAATAAAATTAAATTAAGAAATGGTCAAAAAAATCAGGGAATGCGCATTCGATGTGTGAGTGAGGTTTCATATTGTTTTGTTATTATTATGCGTGAAAAAGTTTCTTTGTTGTGTTTTGTTTCTTTGCATGTTTATGTCATAGGATTACTGTGTACCAGTGTGGAGGGAGAGATGGTGAGTTGTTATCGTATATGATGAAAGGAGGAAAAAGCCCGAAAGCAGTAATAAATGAATGAACAAAAATATTGTTCATTTTTACCAATTGAGAGCATGCGTCGTCATTTACTATAATACCCTAGCACGCACAATCCAGTCACCTCGCTTGGATTCCTGTATAGGACCACCACATTATCCACGGCTGCAGGTTATGAGAAATTTTATAAAAACAAGCTAGCTAAAAGGGACAAACGATAGGTTCGATTAAGTACGAGTACAAAATATGGTACCCAACAGTCTGTAATACTATAATATTAGAGGAGATTAGCCAGGCAATAGTAGCAGAAAAGAGAGAGAGAGGAACTATTACATTTGGCTGCCCAACACGAGGCCTGGATAGCCGGGAACTATTACAGTACATTCTTAATTTTCTAAATATATTAAATTGCACACACATATCTCAAAATTAACATAAGTTTTACATTTACTCCAGAATTATTATTATTATTATTATTATTATTATTATTATTATTATTATTATTATTATTATTATTATTATTTCCTATTTTCTGTAGATATACACTGATGCGGGGGTTCTCAAAATCACCCAAAGCAACAATGGTTTGCACGTAAAGTGGAACAAGAATATATTTTGTTTTTTATATCAGTCAAGTCAGACTTAAGAATTTACGGACTATATTTGCTGTTCCCAATAATGCGGCTTTTTGAATTGTCCGTATATGCTTTTCAGTCAATTCTAACTTCTTCGCGATCTCTTGCCATTCCTTGGTGACCAATCCATTCGTTGAGACCACTACTGGAAGCACTTCCACTGCGCAGAATCCATACAAGTCCTTCAATTCAACAGCCAGGGTTTGGTATTTCCTCTTTTCCTCAGCAAGAGTTGTTACAAGCCTGCAGTCTGTAGGAACCCCAACATCAATGATGCATGATGTTTTAGATATTTTATCAAACAGAACAATATCTGGTCTAATTGCTTCCACTGTTCGGTCAGTGAAGATTACACTATCCCACAGAATTCAAGCTCGATCATTGCTGATTACTTGCTCAGGTTTCCACTTAGAATATGGTTGTTCACTCTCTACGAGGTCGTATCTCTTGGCAAGGGCTTGGTGGAATACTTTGGTGACGCAGTTGTGTCTCTTAAGGTATTCTGTTTGTGCTAATGCGGGGCATCCACAGCAAATATGCTGGATTGACTCGTTAGTGGATTTACATAGGCGACATCGGATATCAATTTGCTGAGCCATGATGAATTTTTTATAAGCTCTGGTTTTGACTACTTGGTCTTGAATGGAGAAAAGAAATCCTTCCGTCTCACCGAAGAGGCCCCCGGTTCGAAGCCACTCCACAGAGTTTTTCTTATCAATGTTCTCCGAAGTTAAAGTTGCAAAAAATCTACCATGAAGTTCCTTTCTTTGCCAGATATTCACGCGGTCTTCATGCTTCAGGTAATCAAACTCTACTTGGTTGTGCCAGACATAATGGGGCCATCTTTCTATCTTGATCACAGATAGCTTTGTGAACAGACGAGTTGATAGAGAGAAAGTACCGACGCAGCTTTTCTTCTTGCTGTCGGCACAGTGCCTCAAAGTTAAGGAGTCCTCTTCCTGCACGAGCACGAGGTAAGTACAGCCAGTGCACTGAACTCTGAG
Organism: Teleogryllus occipitalis; assembly: GCA_011170035.1. Classification (NCBI taxonomy): domain Eukaryota; kingdom Metazoa; phylum Arthropoda; class Insecta; order Orthoptera; family Gryllidae; genus Teleogryllus; species Teleogryllus occipitalis. Next base: position 116,599 of record BLKR01003176.1, on the reverse strand, counting down.
GGTGGTGCAGTCGATGCCTTGTAAGTGTAGTTCTTATTTTCCTGTCGAAAGTCTGCAAGGATGTTTCTGTCCATTTTATTACACCAAATGTGTAAGTTGTTATGGGAATAGCCCATGTATTAACAGCAGATATTTTGCTTCTTGAATTGATCCACGTTTTGCAGATTTTATTTACTCTCGATAGCACGATCTGTAATATTTTGTTCCTAACGTCCGAATAAAAAATTCCCAGCAATTGCAGCATTCCCCAGATATTTGTAGGAGTCTTTAGTGCCGATATTTTCAATAATTGTGTCACCAGATATTTGCATATTTTGTTCTTCATTTTGGACTTGCCCGCGGACAACATGAAGGGTAGCGCATTTTTCAATCCCAAACTCTAAACAAACTGCATCGCTGAAACTCTTGACAAGTTCGAGCTCGTTTTGTAAGTGATCTCTATTAGAAGCGTATAGTTTGAGATCATCCATATAGAGCTGGTGCGAGATACGAACCTCAGGGTTTTTCTTTAATAAGTACCCATATCCTGATTGTCTGAGCATTCTGCTCGAAGGGGTGAGTGCTATGCAAAGCCATAGCGGGCTTAGGCTGTCCCCTTGAAAGATTCCACGACGAATTGCAATATCTTCCGTTACGTAACAGCAGGTTCCCTTCTTAATCTGCAAATGAGTTTTCCATTCTGACATGCAGTTCTTCAAAAAAACGATCAGTCTTCGATCGATTTTATTCAAGTCGAGTACTCTTAAAAGCCATGAGTGAGGTACAGAATCAAAGGCTTTTTTGTAATCTATCCAGCCTACAGAAAGATTGCGCTGGTTCTTCCGTACTTGCTGCGTAATTACACTATGAATCAATAATAATTCCTTGCATCCCATACTTCCCTTGCGACACCCATTCTGTTCAGGAGCCAAAATGTGCTGGTAGACTAAAGAACTACATTCTTGAAGAGATTATGGAAGTCATAATTTTATATAGTGTTGGCAGGCAAGTGATCGGTCGATAATTTTTTGGCTGGGATCTATCACCAGCTTTGGGAACCATATACGTTCTGCCTGTCAATAGGTACTTTGGGAATATAGTTGGATCTAGCAAAACTTCATTGAACAGCCGAGTCAGGCATGGGTGCGTGGCAGTGAAATACTTCCACCATACATTTTGGATACCATCTGGACCTGGCGACTTCCAATTCTGTGTTCTCCGTACTGCTGTTTTGATATCAGCAAGGGAAATTTCAAAGGGAGGCATCTCGTCGATGTTAAGACAAACTTCTATTTCCTTCTGCAGTCAGTAGGCTCTTTCATCGTGTTGCTTTGGTTTAGCCCAGATATCATTCTAATACTGAACCAGGGATTTGCTACTCGGATATTGCCCTTGATGGTCTTCATTGTTATTCTGCAGCAGTCTATAAAATTTCTTCTGGTCGAAAGCAAAGGCTGACTGAGGATGGCGTCTCTTTGCTGCTTCATCATAACGCCTAATTCTCGCACCGAGTGCAGCTATTCTCTGTGTCAGACGTTCCTCTTCATCTTTCAATCTCTTATCCAGATCCTTAAGGTTCATTCACAACTTCATTCTTTTAGCGATTGATCGTATCCCATTTCTCACTTTCTTAGGTACTTTTCCTTTCCTTGCGAAGTACGCTGATAGATGATTGATTTCCTTCCTGGATTTATAAATTTTGGAAATGATTATTTTCTTCCATGTTGGTACGAATTCATTTTTAGAGCTGGAGTCTTTGGATATTCTGCCATTTCCTGTCTAATTTTTCGGCCCAAAACAGAGCAAACTCCCAAAGCGGCACAGTGAACTGCGTCAGACAGCTCTTCCAACGAAATCATATGAGATAATGTATTTTCAACTAAGGAATTAATTTCTTTACAAGCAGCGTAAAACTTCGCACTCCCAATGATCTTAGGTATACGAGGTCGTTTCTGCAATGGGACACCTTCGTACATAATACGGTATTTCTGGTAGCTTTCCTTTATTTCATTGATAAGAGGCACTTTACTAATTGGACAAGGTTGATTTTCAGCTACATGATATCTTTCAAGAAGCCTTCCTTCTTCTTCGTGTTCCTCGCCACGGAGTGGAATCTCTGATGGTGTGATACTTTGCACTTGCATAGTTATTTGTTGTTTAATTCTATTCAATTCGGCATCTGAAAATACACATCGCCTTTGAATAGAATTTAACTAACTACAAACTCGTTGCTCATTCAGTGTGCTGTCTGGATACATTCTTTTCCATTCATTCCGCGTGCATCCTTACTCTAAAACCTTCATACTCCGTTTCCACTTTCGTGCTAATATACGAGTACGCATCGTACTCGTAGTACGCATACATTATGGAGATATTAATCTCTTTTGTCCATCTCATGCGTTGGCTAGTTTGCCTTGATATGGCGGAAGACCCTACAGGTGGGGACCTCAAGGCACTCCGGCCAGATGAAGCTGCTGTCTCTGCGGTAGCCATGAGTGGTATGACGCCGCGCCTAGACTGTTGATCTGCACTAGGTTCACCATTATCCACTGGCACAGGTAGCTCATTTGACACAGTTGGCCCGGTGCCAGAACCTACTGCGCGATCTTGCGAGGATAGATCGCCAGCAAATCTATTCCTTAATAACCTGCTCATAACAATATTCTCCGGTTTCCCAGTAATAAACATCAGTCGAAGAATATCTGTTATTTATGGCTTGGGTCCACGTGTCAGCCAGGCACGTGAGGTGAAATCCTCCTCTGCGGTTTATTATTATTATTATTATTATTATTATTATTATTATTATTATTAGTAGTAGTAGTAGTAGTAGTAGTAGTAGTAGTAGTAGTAGTAGTAGTAGTAGTAGTAGTAGTAGTAGTAGTAGTAGCAGTAGCAGCAGTAGCAGCAGCAGCAGCAGCAGCAGCAGTAGCAGCAGCAGCAGCAGAAGCAGCAGCAGGAGCAGCAGCAGTAGCAGCAGCAGTAGCAGTAGCAGCAGTAGCAGCAGCAGTAGCAGCAGCAGTAGCAGTAGCAGCAGCAGTAGCAGCAGCAGTAGCAGCAGCAGCAGAAGCAGAAGCAGCAGCAGAAGCAGCAGCAGCAGAAGCAGCAGAAGCAGCAGGAGCAGCAGCAGTAGAAGCAGCAGCAGAAGCAGCAGCAGGAGCAGCAGCAGGAGCAGCAGCAGGAGCAGCAGCAGCAGGAGCAGCAGCAGCAGGAGCAGCAGCAGCAGCAGCAGGAGCAGCAGCAGCAGCAGGAGCAGCAGCAGCAGGAGCAGCAGCAGCAGGAGCAGCAGCAGCAGGAGCAGCAGCAGCAGGAGCAGCAGCAGGAGCAGCAGCAGCAGCAGGAGCAGCAGCAGCAGGAGCAGCAGCAGCAGGAGCAGCAGCAGCAGCAGCAGCAGAAGCAGGAGCACCAGCAGCAGCAGCAGAAGCAGGAGCAGCAGCAGCAGGAGCAGCAGTAGCAGGAGCAGCAGCAGCAGTAGCAGCAGCAGCAGTAGCAGCAGCAGGAGCAGCAGCAGCAGTAGCAGCAGCAGCAGTAGCAGCAGCAGCAGGAGCAGCAGCAGCAGGAGCAGCAGCAGCAGCAGCAGCAGCAGCAGCAGGAGTAGTAGTAGTAGTAGTAGTAGTAGTTAGTAGTAATATTATTATTATTATTATTATTATTATTATTATTATTATTATTATTATGGGGGAAGGGGCCTCGCGAATCGGCCATCTTGGACCACGCATACCTGCACTTGCACTGACTCAGTATCAATTATGTTGCAAGTTTTGCATGAAATCAATCAGGTGGATCAGCATTAGGCTGAATTCGATTTTTATACCCCAGAGTTGTCAGTCCTGGTGGATGAAAGATGGAAAGCTGATAATGAAGGATGAATGGACGGCACATACAAACAGACATACACAAACACACTCAGGCCCGAGGCGGGACTCGAACCCGCGATTCTTCCGTCCGAGATTGCCACAGCACTACTGCTTTAGCGATCTCGGTTATCCGGACTGGCATTTGTTGTTATTATTATTGTTATTATTTTTATTATCATCGTCATTATTATTATTATTATTATTATTATTATTATTATTATTATTATTATTATTATTATTATTATCGAATTCTCCTCAGAAATGGTAGACGTTAAGCAAGTAACTCGATCAATTTTTCTTTGAGTTCTTCTTGTTGATCCAATAGGCTTTCATTCTATTCGAGAAGGCTCGTTTACGTTCTTCTGACCATTTTGGTCGGTACTGTTTTTGTTTAGGTTGCTCTGACATAACTTCACATTTGTCTACTTTGTGTCTGAAGGTATCTCTTTCTAAAATGTCTGCTGGTCTTATGTTTGCGTTTTTGAGGTCCTTTCGAATTTCATCTAGCCAAGGTGTGGAATTTTTAAGTGACGTTATATAATTTAGTATTCTTTTTGGCAGTCGATTTTCCGGTAGTCTGTTAAGATGACCAAAGAATTTCATTCGCCTTTTCCTAATATCAATTTCTATGTTTGAAAACATTTCTGTTGTTTTAATTGTTTGCAGCCTGTAACCGTCTTGGGTATGTCTTGCTCCTAGAATTTTCCTAATGATCTTTCTCTCTTCTTTTTTGATTTGTTCAAGTTCATGTTTTCTGTTAAGGTTCAGTGTTTCACTTGCGTAGAGGATTGTTGGTTTTAAGACTGTGTTGTAGTGCCGAATTTTTGTCCCTCTTGACATGCATTTTTTGTTGTAGTTATTATTATTAATATTATTATTATTTTAATATAATTTGGAGGCTTGGCAACTAAGGCCCTTAGCCTTTTACTGATTAATGTGAAAAACTGGACATGTTCAATTCAAATTTTATAAAAAAGATTCGCACCTCTTAGGAATTTCAATGTTTTGTCTATTGCCGTTTTGTCTGTTCCGAGGTCTTCCTTCAAGTTCCCTTTCACACCCCATCTGTCTCGGAGTCTTCAGAGGTTTGCACAGTCTCTCAAAAAATGTTTCACTGTGAGAATTTCACTACATCAAGAGATAGATTGCTTTTCATTTTTCAGCAGGTATGAAGATGTTATCCTTGTATGGCCTATTCGTAGTCTGGTAAGGCACAGTTGTTCTCGTCGAGTGTAGCTGACATGCGGTGACCATTCATTGACGCTTTGTTTGAATGGGTTTAATTTCGTTTGAAGGCTATTCCACGTGGTCTGCCATGCTCTGAGGATGCACTTTAAAGCAGCATTTCTCGCATCTTGAGGTCGTACTTCCATTTCGATTTCTGATTGTTTGTTTGCGACATTTATTGCTGCAGAATCAGCTTCTTCATTGCCTGAGACACCTGTGTGCCCAGGGCACGAGATGAACGTAACTGACGCTTCTCGCTGTTTTAACTCGTGACATGATAGGAGAATCATTAGTATTTGTAGTAGAGGGTCTCCAGGTAGGCGTCTGTCTACGGCGGCGAGAAAGCTAAACGAGTCTGTGCTTATGACAAATTTTCTTGCACCGAGAGTTTCACAGTATCGCAAAGCTTGTAATATTGCAAACAATTCAGCTGTGTACACATTCGCTTCTGGTGGAAGTGTCCATGTTTCTGATGTCTTAAGTTACAAATGCACTTCCAACTCCATGTTTGTTTTTTGATTCATCGGTGCAGATAACTCTGATCTGCCATCTTCGAGAAGTGATCTAAATCTGATTTTTAATTATGTGGGAAGGCTTTCTTTTTTCTTTACATTGGTGGTGCTGAGTCGAATTTCTGGCATTTTAAGGGTCAAAAGTGGGACTTGATATGGTTTATGTTTCAAAGTCGGTGGAAGAACGATGTTATAGCATCAGATTATTTCTACTGCTCGGATGTTGGCTGGACGAGTAGCTGTAGGACTTCGATTGTAAATATTTGGCAGGTTGGGGCTAGTGGATAGTTTTGGTGCTCTGGTAGTGACAGCATTTTTGCTCGATATATGAGTAGTAGTGTTTGTCGTCTATGGTGTAGCGACATGGTACTGGTTTCACAATAGAGACTTAAGGAAGGACTGGCGCGGAACGCTCCAGATGCATAACGGAGGGCTGCATTGTGAATAGGATCTAATTTCCTTAAGCTTGACTTCCTGGCTGAAGAGTACACTGCACACCCATAATCGATTTTGGGCATGACCAGAGATTTGTATAGACGGAGTAAGACGTCTCTATCTGCTCTCCAATTTATATGCGAAATGCATCGAATTACGTCGAGAGCCGTTTTGCATCTAGACAAGATATACTCGAGATGCTGTTTCCAGGTTAAATATCTATCAAGAATCAAACCGGGGAATTTTGCCGTTTCATTGTACGCCAGTTGGAGACCATGTAACGTTAGATCTGGATCTCTGAATCTTTACCGTTTTCTACAGAAGTGGACGTATTTCGTTTTAGCTGCGGCAAATGAGAAGCCGATATTTTCCGCGTTCTGTAGTAATGTATTTATGGCATTTTGCATTTTCAATTTAATTATTTTACTGAATAAAATAGAGGAATATCGTCAACATACATGCATTTTCCAACTGATGATTCTTTGCCCTCAAACATCTCATTGATCGCTATCATAAAAAGCATACCACTTAATGGAGAACCTTGTGGTACACCGTTCTCAAGTACGTAACTTTCTGAGACAGAATGCCCAACGAGAACTTGGAAGGATGCGGTACTAAGGAAGCTGGATATGAATTTTGGAAGATTTCCTCTAATTTGCCAGTTATGTAGTTGTCTCAGAATGTTATAACGCCAGGTCTTAGCAAACGCTTTTTCCAGATCGAAGAATACAGCCACCATATGTTGTCTTTTAATGAAGGTATTCTGTATTGCGTTTTCCAAATATACTAGCTGATCGGTAGTAGAGTGATGCTGTCGGTAACCATACTGATGTTTATTCAGAAGGTTGTTTCTTTCGAGACACCATGTTAGTCGAGTGTTGACCATTTTTTCTAGGATTTTTCCTAGACAGCATGTCAGTGACACTTGGCGATAGTTTTCAGGTTTCCACGGGTCATTTCCAAACTTTAAAAGTGGGATTACGGTCGCTTCTTTCAAACATTTTGGGTAATTGCCTTGTACCCAGATATTATATATATATATATATATATATATATATATATATATATATATAACAAGGTGGACAGTATTTCGTCTGGTAACCGACGTAGTATGCTGTAGGGTGATCTGATCCTGCTGCAGTGTCTCCGGCTGCAATTATAGAGTCTTGTAATTCTCTCTTCGTGAAAAGGGCATTGTACGACATATCTGTATCAGTTGTGAATTCTAGTACTTGTTCTTCTTCTCTTTTCTCGACAAATTCTTCAGGATAGCTGTTTGTGTCACTGGCTTTAGAGTTGAGATGCAAAGGCGTTGGCTATTTCTTCTGGTTTGCAGGCTTGTTGTTCATGTTCTATGCATGGAATAGGACTGAAAACATTTTTTCCAGCTATTGGCCTGATTTTCTGCTATTCTTCCGTGACTTTGGTCGTCCTGGTTACGGTTGTCACGTATTTCTCTCAGTGTGATTGTTTGGCAGTTAGTACTTTTCTGCGAGCAAGTGCACGCAAACTCTTAAAAGCAATAAGATTGTCTTGGGTTGGTGAACGCCTGTATCTGTTGAGGGCTCTTCTTTTCTCCCTTATTGCTTCTTTGGTCTCCGTATTCCACCATGGTACTAGAATTCTCGATGGGCGACCAGTAGTTTGTGGAATGCATTTTCCAGCAGTAGAAATTACACTGTTGGTAAAGTCTGTTACGTCTTTCTCTGCGTTTCCACTGACATTTATTGGTGTTAAATGTCTGGTGAAGCTGGACCAGTCTGCACGGTTGGTACGCCAACGTTTCTGTAAGTATACGGCGTTCTTTGATATATTTGGAGATATCAACAGAGGAAAGTGATCGCTCTGATGAAGATCTGGAAGTGGTTTGGACTGCATATTGAAAGATCTATGGTCGAGAATGTTCCGTTTCTAGCGTTAAAGTGAGTGTTTGCTCCTGTGTTAATAGTACGTATTCGTTGTTGAGTAACAGTTCGATTCTGCGACCTGGTCATTTGTTCTAGAGCAGCCCCATGTGGTGCAGTGAACATTAAAGTCGCTTAGAATAAGAAATGGAGGCTGTAGTTGATCAATCAGGTTTTGTAGGACTTTATTTTGCCACGAGGTGTCTGGTAAGTAAAGGTAACATAACGTCATCTTCAATGGCTGGTGTAATGTTACAGCTGTCATGTTTCACACATGAGTAATAATTTATAAGAAAAAGCATGTGCTGGTACACCCGAGAAGCCATTGCCATCATTCATAGAAGACCTGTTCGCTTTAGTATCTAGTTTTAAGTGGTATTTATATAATAATTAAGTTAAGATATTACTGGTTGGTACATATTTAACACTTTCTGCACCTTAAAAAAGGTACTTTATATACAGAAGATGTGACCCCATGACCTTGCGGAGGTTCAATATAAACCAAAAGTTGTAACAAATCTTTCAATGTGGTGAACATCTATGACCTGAAGCATAGGTAATTTATTTATGACATGGAAATCAATTGCTTTAAAAACACCTTTTCTATTTATTTTACTAAATTTAGCTCTTTCCTATTGTTTTCCATGACATAATACTGAATTACATATAATTGTGGGTATTATAGACTGGTTTCCAGCTCTGGTTGATGCTGTTTGAGCTTGTATGTTGTAAAAAATAATATTACTTCATGTTATCATGAACATAAGTCTACTTTGTCCATTAACTCCTAGATCGAGTCACCATCGATTACATTCTTATAATCTGTTCTTGCTCTGAGAAGAAATCAGTCTTAAGTCGGCTTCGTGCCCAATGAGCAGATCTGCTGCATGGTTGCACTCTCTTCCACCAGGTATGCTAGTGTTTATGTATTATATCTCGTCACGCTAGGTTGAGGCGAAGTAGTGCACCGCGGCGTGATATGTATCAGAATTTAAGCTTATTAAAGGGTCTGCGCGCCCCAGAGAAATCGCCACTACGCCACTCTATCTTAACCTGTTTCTTTGTTAGAATGTCTCTCTATATTAATATTTGAGTGAGAATTTTTGAGTGAGCCCGGTACAGTGCCGTTATTACCGTTTTTAAAGTTTTATTTATGTTCTCTTGTGTTGATAGTCCTTAATGGGCAACAATGGCGGCTAAGAACCGTTTTATAGTAAAAGACATGATCTTGGTTTCTTAGTATATTGAAGTGTATAGTTTTAAGAATGTATTAATGATGTACTAACTGGTTGACTTTATTTGCAGCAGTGTGTGTTAATTTGATGTGAAATCCCTGTAAGGCGCTTTTTGATGCCCAAGGGTATATATGAAATCTCAATAAGGCGCTTTTTATGCGCATGGGTACGTGAGTGCAGGCTCGTGATGTGTTTTGATACGTAGCCTTGCACAACATTTAAAGCATCCGAGTGCGCTCGGTTGTAGAATCTGCGCATTTTCTCTAATTTGTATTTTAATGTTGCAGTTTCTTGGTTCCTAGTGCAGAAACATTTGAAGACGGGACGGTTGGGTCCGTACTGCGTGTTGCAGTAACCTCTGTGTTGGGGCCCGTCATTTGGCCCCCTTGAGCGACCAAAGTTTGCCGCTCGGGTAACGCCGTTTTAAGGCCGCGGATCGGCCACCAACGGCTTTGTTAAAGCACTGCTGCAAGTGTGAAGGGTAACAGGTGCCTCAAGGAGGTAGCCAGTTTTTAGAATGTACATCTGTGTAAAGAAACCACGATCATACTGTTAATGATATATGTTGTTGTGTTAGAACACAAGAGTTCCAAATCAGTTTCCGGTAAATTCATGTCCACTTAATGAAAGTAACTCAAGTGAGTTCTTTCGCAAGTTTGTATTAATTTGTTGTATTCTGTGCTCCTAAAGTGCATATTAGGACAGAATTATTACGCAACAAAGTAGTTCTGCATTAGATTAATATGGTTATTTTTTTGTTTGTTTTTGTATAGAGGCACGGAATGTTTTGCCTGACAATTTTGGACAAATGTTTATGAAATTCTGTGTCGTTTCTCTCAATAATAGGAGAAACTGTTTGTTGTAAAGCCGAGGCGAAAGCTTTAAAGTGATAGTTGTAGTAATTCTGAATAAATGTTATGTTGTAAGCTGAAAATTATTGGATTGTGTATCTTAAACTTAGATTGAACCAGGAAAAAGGATTCCAGATTTTTCCCCGTTCCTGAATGCACTTTCAAAACTAGAAAGTTGTATGTAATCTTGTAGAAATCCAAGCCTAGGGTTTTTTAGGTTGGGCCCGCTCCAATCCATTAGCTTTTCCAGGTCATTGTTGGTAAAAGATAAATAAAAGAAGTACAAAAAAGTGTTTGTTGCATTTTTATTGGCAACTGGCGACCGTATAAATGTATTAGGTAATACTTGCCCTTTGAAATACAACAACAGCTACCACTTGTAGAGGTGTATTGAGATAAAATTGACTAGCAGGATAAGTGATGCTGATAAAAATGGCAACACCGCCTCTAGCTCGATTATCACGTTCTACGTCATTGCGAAAGATCTTATAACCTCTTAGGTACTGGTAATCGTTTTATGCACCTACTATCGAGCTTGTCTCTGAGCCAGTGGTCGTATCTTCATCACTGGTAGTAAATAATTTGGTTTCTTGTTTGAGGAAGTCCTCCTTGGTATGTTTTGGAGGACGAGGCGATCGACTTCGGTAGCCCCTTGCCGATTCACCTTTACTGGGTGTGGCTGCGGCCGCGGCCACTGGATTTCTTTCTGCATCATTTGGCTGAGGTGTTGAAGATTGCTTTTCAAGAACTATTTCACTTTGAGTGTTTGCGTTTAATGTTTCTGTGTTTACTTTGTTCTTGAAAATTTCATTAAAATACTTTTCTATACAGTGAGTTGTGGCAGGCATTAGCTCTTTCGCTACTAATGAAGGCACAGGTGTGCTTTTAGTACCTGCTTCAACGTATGTGATATTTCATTTGTTTTCAGGGCAAACAAGTTATTTGCTTCAGGATAGCTGATTTTTTGTCTGACTCTTAATTGCAGTATTGCTGCCTCCTGTTTATAGATTGGGCAGTTCTTTGACCTTGATGAATGCTGCCCGCTGCAATTGATGCATTTGATAGATTCTATGCATGGATCACTACTATGAAGTGACTTTCCACATTGATATGCTTTGATTTTCGCACATCTAGATGCTGTGTGTCCAAAACGAAAGCACTGCATTGGTTGAGGAATGAACATTCGTACGCTCAGACGATGAATGCCAGCTTTAATCTTCTCTAGCAACATGCTGCGGTCGAACGTCAGGACATGGGATGCTGAGGGAATTATCTACCAGTTCCGCCTCATTGTTAGCCTTCGACAGGCAATGACTTTTTGAGAAGCCAGTTCTCGAGCTATTTCCTCTTCACTGCAGTTTAGTAAATCACTGCAACCTACAATACCTTTGCAGGTATTCAGCGTACCATGGGCATTTACTTCAACTTCGATAGTACCTATTTTTCTCAACTCTAGCAACTTTTGACCTTGATTGTCATTAAATGTTTCTATTAAGAGTCCAGATAGAGTTTTCTTTATCTCTCTTATGGCAGATCCAGCACAGGTGTTAAAGCACTTTTCTATTAGAAACGGACTTACTTTTTCAAAATTTCCTTGCTTTCTTTTAACTGTAAGCTACTTTGGTACCACTGATGTGTTCTTGAACAAGTCGTCAGGGTTTAGAATTCTTTCAGTTCTCATTCTTTTTAGTCTAAAATCAGAACTTATTTCTGGACAAGGGTTTTTAAGGGATTCCTCAACCCTGAGATCGCAAACTTCCATACGTATCCCGTGACGTTTGCTATCATAGCAATATCTGCCAGGGGTGCCGAGTGATCCGCACCCTTGGCATTGCAGTTGCTTGAAGACGACGCCCGGTGGCCTGCTTGCTTACCACCGACCGCCGGTACTGGGGCTCCGATCCCCTGCACCGTAATGGTTGATCCTAAACGATCCTCCATACCGGTTTTTTCTTCAGGGTCGCCTTTCCCTAGCGTTTTTGAGCTACCTCCAGCTAAAAGGAAACGAGGAAAGAAAAGAGGACAGTGAAGAATAGACAGTGAAGAGGACAGTGATAGAATAGATAAGTAGAACAAAAACGACTCCCTAGCCTTCGTAACGTAATAGCGTCGGGGTCGGAAACACAAGGGTTGGCCGATACAAAGATTGGCATACAGGACAGAAAACATATGTGTGCAACAAGTAAGTGGAAACAATGACACACGAAGTTCGTTGGAATGAGAGGATGTTTAGGGGAGTAACAGCGGACACCTGCTCCGATTGGTCGCCTTCTACAACAGGAGGTGGTCCCGTGGTGCTATTCTACAAAAAACCCTTGACACCACACGGGGTATTTATTATTATTATTATTATTATTATTATTATTATTATTATTATTATTATTATTATTATTATTATCAGTCATTTGCCTGTACCTCAATTTCAAAATTCTATTGAATATGTTGTAATGACTTGCAATCATTTTCGTAATTTAGTGTTCCAGAGAATAACTTTCCAATAAAATGTTAAGATTTATATTAAAAAAGACGGAAGACGGCAGCGCCGCGCGCAAACATTTTTTCTAAATTAACCGAATGCGCGGAAGAAAGTCAAATGTAACATAAATATTCAATAAAGCATAATATTTCGAATTGTTAGACAGAACAATCAGCAAAATCGGGCAAGGGGTTCACAAAATTTCGAAGATAATCGTAATCGTACATTTCAAGTTAAAAAGCGTGAACATGGAGACCATTGTTGTAAGGGTAAATTTGAGGAAGAATATAGTTTCTAATAAATATTACGAAAACGCCTGAAGGGATCGGGCTGGAACTTTATAGAATAACGAGGTGAAATTTATGAACGTTTTCAAGACTAATCACGATGTTGGGAAACATCTAGAAAGCTAATTAAAATTAAATGTAGAAAAGTATAATTAAAATACATATTAAAACAAGAGACGCATCGTAGTGACGTCACGACGCAATATCGAACTAAAAATGGTTGTATTTAATGAAATAAGACAATGAAAGGAAAAATAGATAGTGCAGTAATTATCAGAGAAATTATAGACAGTATTGAGAACTGGTGACAAGGCCGAAGAACGTTTAAAACCAGAAAATTAAGAAACATTCTGTAATCTTGTTTGTGGTCACGGGCGAGCGATCGGCGCTTGTTCAAGAAAAAATCTATATAGGATAGTGGACAACAATACTTGACAGACGAGAAAAAAGTGCAGTGTTGTATGGATGGTGAAGACGCTAGCTCCGTATTAGCGTAATGTAACATTTTAAAAATTATTGTTCGGAAGTGGAATTTGAAAACATTTTAGATATTTTGATGCGGACGAAAAGGTTGTAACAAACGGGTGAATGAATTCGTAAGCAAGGGCGAATAATTTACGGGTAAAAGCGACGCGAACATTAATTTTACGCGGTGGCACTTTTGAACGATGGTCGCGGACATTTTGTCGCAGTGTTTACAACACAAAGTTTAGCGTGCTCTGGACAGTAAAAGCTAATATAAATAGATTATTTTATTTTGGTTCGCGTAATGAAACAGTCTCTCTTCGCCGCGGGAAATTTAAATGTAGTGAAAACTTTGCATTTCATCGCAAAACGTTTCGTAGTGGTTTTCTTAACCATGTGAATTCGTGGTATATATGGTCCTGGGAACTGGTGGAAGCTGGGACAGTACCATTGCGACGCGTGATATGGCCGCATGTTGCAGTGTTCATCCGGTATCAGGGAAGTGATGCATGGATATTTTTTTTAAATATTATCTTGCAACTTCAAAGGCATCTGTCGAAGACCAAGTCCTGTTAATTCAGTAAAGAATAAGAGGATCAACAATCTGAAACGACAGAATGCGCATTCGGTGTGGATGAATGTATTTTCGTATGTAATTTTGTACTATGTAATTTTCAGTGTGAATGGTCATTATTTTGTTCGTTTTTGTGTTTTAATATTAAGGGGATTGTTTGTTTGATATGTTTTGTTTTGTGTGCCGTCAGAGAGAACGGTAATATGTAATATCATTGTACATATGTTTATCATTTTGAGACATCAGAGGAAAAGAAACAGTCCATAAAAGTAGTAAATAAATTGAGATGAATGCATTCGGGTTCATCAATAACCATTATAGAATGTGTTGTGATTAAGGTAGTTAGATGCTGATCCACGCGCGCGTTGCACGAGTACCTCGTTTCGGTCCCTGCACGAGGGCCTTCACAAGTTCACGCCCGCATAAATTGTTAGAATTTTGAAAGGTTAGCTAGTAAACGGGTAATTAATGTATAAAATAGAGGGAGTAGCCGAGTTTATTGTATTGGCAGCCCAGCGCGGGGCGAGAATAAGTGGGTTTATTATAATGTGTATACCATTCATTGTAAAATTGCTTTGATTAAGAATTTAGGAAGAATTTACTTTTCAGAAAAGCCTTATGTCGAACTTTTCATGTCATCTGATGACATTTTTTTAGAATTTTGTAATTTCTGCTGATGTATGGCTTTTCTCACACAGAGTATTATTAGTTATGATAGTATTGTCTATTTGTAGTGCTATGGTGGTGAATAGAATTCGGGCATTTCTGTTTCAGTTGATAACATTAGGGTTCAAACAACCACTTCATTTCACTTCTTTCAGATAGCTTCCAACACATGAAATTAATGTCAGGAAAGAAAAATCTCCAGTCTCCATCCGTGAAATAACTTTTTAGAACGACTGCACAAAATATCACTTCACTATTTTATAGATACCAATAACACTTTAACTACTTGTAGATGCAAGAACAATGGTAATTATATTATACATTAGTTATGTTGATTGTATATTGATAAGAACAGTTATTTTCAGTATCTTATGTTTGAAGAAAATTAATAGAATTAACAATCAATACTTCTGATTGTATTTTCATATAATTCTAATTATTGAAATAACATGATTATTTTTTTATTTAACACATTGTACATTAATACATTTTTTGTTGTTGTTCAAATACAAGATGTAATAATAAATCTTATTTCAATAATTAAAATTATTTGAAATGTATTTAACGGGTATTGATTGCTTATTCCACTGATTGTCTTCAAACATAAGATACTTAAAATAACTGAAAATGGTAATCATCATCATCATTATAATAATAATAATAATAGTATAAATAAATGCAGTCCAGTACTCCACAATCAGTTCACATTTTGCAATCACGTCCTATGATTTTCAAAGAAGACCAACGATTTGTTTATTCTCAAATATTTTTTCATACATCAATAAGTTTGTCTGACACCCTTTGAATATTTTCAATGAATATTCTTCAAGAATTAAAGTTGCGCCCCTCAACATTTTTTTAATAATCATCTTCTGAAAATTTGATAGTTAAAAAAAAAATTCTTACTGTTAGGTGGTAAATTATCTTTAATGAAGCTTGTAATTCCCTATAATTAGAAAAAATCTATTATTAATTAAAAAATATTACACAATAAACAACATAAACATATATCATACCAATATGGTTCAGTATGAGGATTACAGTTGACAAATACATTTGAAGAACGAGCATGTTGTTCCAATGACAGTCTTAGTCTTTGCCACAAAAACCAACTGACAATTCAACAAAAGTAAACAAGATAGAGAAATAATAAGATTAATTAATTCTTACATTTATTAATCTTAAAATTTACCTTTTTAATTATAAGAAATTCGATCTTCATATCTGGTATGTAAACCATAACCTCTAGAAATTACCTGACAGTGTAAGGTGAATTACTAGAACGTATACATGCATACCCACTTTTTTGTTGTTGCAATGCTTGACGCAAATATAATCTTTGTCATTTAATTTTCTCTTTTCTGGGGAAAACTTAATCCTTTATTATCTTCTCGCTTTGATGCGCAAAACAAAGTATTTGATGTGACATCTATCACTTCTACTATCACACGGTTTAACAAAGCATTTTCTACCCACTTTGAAAACTTCTTAATTTACTTCATACTGTGGAATATAGTTTTTTACTGCGGAAAATTTTATTCTTACAGCTGTCTACAGAAACCATCTTGCCCAAAATGCCCAAACCGATCGTAGCGCTATATGCCAGAACTAGCCTCACACAAGCTTCAGATTTAGACTGAGAGTGAACACACCTATATATTTTACACCGGGTTCGTGCGTCACGGAGATGTCCAGAATGACGTCACAGCGTTTGGCGGGAAAGGGTTTTCTAGAGGATTAGTAAGCTTTGGTTGTAATTTGCTGTTGCCGACGTTGGTGTGTATTATCACATTTGTTATTTACAATGATATTTTCTTTCTTTCGGTTTGTTTAATTTCTGGCTGCGCATCTCGTTCATAGTGGAAATATCCTCCATGAACAAAACCAAGACAGCTTTTACGTTCTAGCATATCACTGTAGAGCGCTCCACAGTCGTGCGCACTTCGGTGGAGCGGTCTGCTACAAAACCCACCAAAAACAAATTGCTAAAAGGCACTAGGTGTATTCAAAAGAAAACACGGGTAGTGCTGAAGAAATGTTTTTGCTACCCTGGCGAAAATTCGTGTTGTGGTGATCTGTAAAGCAGCTGTGCACAAAACGTTTTTCACTTGGTTCACTGCTCCTGTCCATACAGTAGTCCACATATCTTGTACACTCATAAAGAACACAATGTGAACACTTCCACACTCTACACATCCGCTGGTCCTCTGTAGCGGCACTTTCCTGACACGATATGCATTTCAAAGTCGCAGACACTTCATTATACATTCGTACATTTAAGGGCTGTTAAAATATCCTGCATTTATTTATTTAATAAATAAATAAAAAATAAATGTTAATATAAAAAGGAATTTTTATATCGTTTTGAATTAATTCTTGAATAATGAGGACGCAAACAAATATTGGTTAGTATTATCCGCGCATTATTTCATGGGCCTCGCTTCGCTAGATGCGAGAGATGTGGGAAGTGTGGTTATTTTGACAAAAATAATTTTTTATGGAATTTCTAGTTCG
Source organism: Teleogryllus occipitalis (assembly GCA_011170035.1). NCBI lineage: Eukaryota > Metazoa > Arthropoda > Insecta > Orthoptera > Gryllidae > Teleogryllus > Teleogryllus occipitalis. The sequence goes on along the minus strand of BLKR01003176.1, from coordinate 99,620 downwards.
TTTTTCGGTGGAAAATAGTTTACACGGAAGAAAACATTTCTGGCTATCAGATTTTGTCAAACAACGCTCGTTGCTATCATTTATTGGTATTTCAACCAAAGATATTGGATAGTATTTCCTAGATGCACATGTAAGGCTAGTGTAGCGTTACAAATTGAAGGCAGCCATATTGTAGGCAACTAGTTCCCTGGAAGGTGCTGACAGGTGTGTTGTGTACCTACGCGACGAGAGTTGTCGCTATTTCTCATGTAAATTAGTACTTTGAAGAGATTTTATCTTACTATACAAAGATTATTATTTACGCATCAATAAAAATATATAGTGAGAGCTTCATGGTTCTGTGACCTCAAGGCCCATATAAAGAAGCATTAGGGTTACAAGAACCAACTTTCAGTAACTCAAATGATAAATCCAATATATGTTTCATTTAGTAACATGAGCATTTTTCATCTAATATAAATGAATACTTTAATTTAGCCCTAGTATACCTGCACACGGAGTAAGAAAATATATTCGTTATATACCCAAACTATTTTATTAATTTTAAAACTTGTTCGTATTATTAAATATCTGACTACATAACGAGTTAAAGGGAATAATTTACCACAGGTTAGAACAGAATTTATCCACCTTTTCTGCAGGCCCTGCAGTACGAGTTTTTCTGTCCAAAAAACACCGTTTTTTGCCGTAGCATTATATAACTTTCTCTATACTACGTATATTACCCCGTATATACGTACGTATACGAGAAAGTAAAAATCAGAAGAGAGATTACATGAGTTTTGGTCACTCCATAGAATTCTTGAGAATGAAGATTTTTTGTGTGCCAATCTTTACTTAAACCATTTTCGCTTTAAAGAATAATTTGAATCTCTCCTTCAAAAAAAGAAACTATGCATTAGCTACTGAGGGCAACAAAACGATGCAAGAATGTTGAAATTATCTTAGCTGAATTGAAAGTCAAACCATTCGAGCTATTTCCAATTACGTTATTTTTAAAACAGACTTAAATTTTTCGTAATTTATTTATCGTAATGTATAGGAACAATAACAATGGGATTTTTGAAGTTTTGAATCCGTAATATCCCGTGGAAACAGCGTTAAGACACACAGTTTTAAATGATCGCTCCCACATTTGCCTATAATATGGCAGAGAGCGCAATGTTTAATTTGTTACGCTAGTGCTCGCTTCTCACCATAGGAAAACACTAGGAGCCTTGTCTATCGTATGTGAACAATCCTAGCGCCTAAACTACACGTACGATCGTTTCCAAATTGAATAAACCCCTGTCCCTCTAGCTCTAGTTGAAGCTTACAGATTTTGAAAAACATTCTTTAAAATTTGGGGGTACTTTACAGGAAGCCCTCTCCCCAGACATTTTCAAAATTTTCTCAAAAATGACTCCAAATATTTTCTTTAACTTTCTCATAAGAATAGAGTAAGGTACACTTATAAAGATGGCATAGGTCCGATATTCGCGGTTAACTCCGAATTTTCGATAATTTTAGAAGTTTGAATTTTTTTTCGGCGTTTTGCTACTACACTTTGGTCTGTAACAATGTAATAAATTTTTGCACCGACATCAACAAGTAGCACAAACAGCATTTTCTGTGTGTGTGTGTGCGTGTGTGCGCGTGTGCGCGTGTGCGCGTGTGCGCGTGTGCGCGTGTGCGTGTGCGTGTGCGTGTGCGTGTGCGTGTGCGTGTGTGTGGGGGGGGGAAGGTATATTGTGCAGCCGTCTTAATGTTTTCTTACAAAAACTTCCCATTGGAAAAATTTTCAATTGGAATATTGAACGACTTTCGTTTCTACAGAAAATGAGTAAAAACTGTTTTTTATGATGAATGGCATCGCTAGCCGATTACGTACCTGTATTCTGAAGGGAGTAAGCTCCATGAGGGGTCCCCCCCCCTCGGTACGATACTGGCTTGAACAAAAAATATTTAGATTATTTAACCACTTCTGGTACAATTCTTCTTTACAACTAAGGAAAAAGTCTTTGTCTTTTGAAAACAAGCCAGAGACTTTGCCAGTGCCGCTTGTCCTGAGCGGCGATCACACTGGAAACCCATTCGTAGCTGAGTAGAGTAGTCCAGTCAAATGGTGCTCAAAAAGGCCAAATAGCGGAAAGTTTTGGTGTAGTTTTGATATTTGGTTCCTATGTGTTTTGGGGTCGCTGAGCATGAATATCAGGTTTCTCAACAAACATTTTGTAAGTGTAAAAAGTATAAAAATTACACCTTTTTTCATTTTTTTTCAAAATAACTCAAAAGCCATCTATTTTTCGTAATTAATGGTCCTATATGAAATAAAAGAAGATAAAATTGCCTACATTTCATGTCATTACGACTTTTCTCCAATAAATTGTTTAGCCGTAAAAGCACCACACAAGCATTTGATGATATATGCTAAAATACATGAAAAAAGGGAATTATCCAACTTTATCTCAATGTTACTGAAAAACTACCATTTTTTCGATATTAATCTTATATGAAAATAAAGAGAATAAAATTATCCACATTTTATGTGGACTAGGTTTTCGTCTGGGATCAATGATATTTCCGTTAGTGCGTAAAATATGCCTGGATGTTTTTACAGAAACGGCACGCCACTCCCTCTCTCACTAACACCTATGTGTAATTTACATCCAATGAATTTATATAAAAATTAATATGGCGCCTTGTGAATCTGTTTACATTTTATTTGGAAAAAGAAAAGTAGGTAATTAATAATGTGAAAAAGAAAATTAATGTTTTGGGAAACGATGAACTGCATCTTCCCCGAGACGGTCAGGATTCAAAGACCCTGGTTTTCATAGACATCTGCTAAGTACAAAATAATGCAATTAGTGGGTCTTCTATTGCTATTACTCTAGTGTATTGTATTGTTTATAATAATCGACATTATTTAATATCTTGAAGAATATACAAGTCGTCTTCCATTGGTTCGTCAGATTCAATGGCTTCATGTTGTTGTCCTCGTTCCAGCTCGTAACTCACCTTTCAGATCATTTTTAGAAACGACTGTCATGTTGTCGCAACACTGAGATACAAGTTAGATCATTAACTTCTCCCTTTTTGACAGTTTTTGAAGCTCTTGCACAAACCAAATTTCAATAAAACTGGAAGAGCAGATGGTACCAACAAGTTGTGGTCAAAAGTGTAAGGCTATTTTTCGTACTTTACCCTCTCCACTCTTCTGGATTTTTTTCTAAACCTAGATGTTGCTGAACTTGAGAATAAACTCTTAAAAAACGTTGCTGTGCTGCTGTAGGTGGTAGTAGTGCCGCAATATTTGCCTTGCAACTGAAAACAGCTTCAGTAGATATATCTCAACTGGCTGTTCTATACATTTCAACCGATTAGTGAAACCCGAAAAAGTTCACCACCATCAGCGTCCATCTCAATAGTTTGAATAATTTTATAGCAATTCATTGACGGTTTGTCTGTCAGAAATTCATTATTCCGTACTTGGACTACACCGATATTTCGTAATGGTTGGGAGAAATAAAGTTATCTGTAAATGTTTCACTCAGAGAGTATACTAATAGAGCAGAATGAGAATAGATACTAATAGAGCAGAATGAGCTGAATAGAGACGGCACTCAATGTTAATCCCAACGCTCTTATTCAAATTTCTAATTTTCATGGAGGGGAAAGCAGCCATCTTAGCCCCAGATTGAGCCAATAGCGTCGAAGGGCGTTCTACCAATGGAGGTGGCGCGTAATGACGACCGGGACATTTAAAATGAAGTTGTTTTCAAAATGGCGTCAAATGAATACATTATTTTTATGTAAAATACGCTAGGCAATTAAGAAGACTAAAATATTAGGATTTGGAATCCTAAGTCACTGAATGGAATTATTGTCCAGGGAGTGCAAAATAAGAAGTTATTTTATAAACACAATATTTATTTCTAAATTATGTAAATAGTCATACACAATATAAACAATACAATTTTTTACAAAATAAATGTGAGCAAGTAATCAGACATAAAGATTATTTTACTTTGCCATTGACTAAATATTGAAACCATGAATTTAGACAATTGTCCAAATATAACTAGTGACTACTTCTTTAATTTTGCATCATTATTAAAAATGACATTCCAGCTACCAACACCCGTCAAATTTCAGCCTATTATCAAAATTGCTACTAAGGTACAATACAAACGAATATTATTGATAAGTTTTATAAATAAACCAGAAACTTGCATCTGCACAAACAGTCCACAAAATCTATCTTTTTTTGTTAATATTGCTTTTTCTTCAAAAAAGCAATATTACACATTAAACTGCATTACAAGAAACATGTTTTACCTCCTACCAAGTACAAGTGATGAACTAAGTAAAAAAAATTACGTGATTCTACTCCAACTTCATTTATCTCAAAGAGTTTTTGGACTTAGTAGGTTTCACTAATATTCCGATATCACAGGCTACATATTTGTCCAAAAGCAAGGCTAGTTGCTCAGTGGACCGTGGATGAAAATCCAAAGGCCGATAATACATCGAGAATTACTCAACATTTGATACAGGTATTGAACAGTTATTCAATTACTAAAAAAATATTTTCATGTCTTTCCCAATCATGTTATGTGACATAACGCACACAATTTCTGCAAAACAATATAACTAAATAAAAGCACTTATCATACACAGGAGATTATACCCAACAGACTCTCAAGAACCATCAGAAATATGTTTAGAAAATAGCTAATGCTTCCTGGTAAAAATGCCAAACTGTTACACAAAGACTTATATATAGTTCACAAGACAGAAAGTGGGCCAAAAGAACCTGAGATAAAAATTTACTGCTACAGAAACACCAAATGATTATCCCTCAAAAATACAATTTTTTATTTATTAAATTGAATCCCAAAAAATTTCAATTTGGTACATGTCTACAAGCAAGTGGTCCTGTAGTTTGGATTTACTAAATTACATACAGTAACTGGAAGTGCTACTGAATAGCACAGACTTTCTCGAAGTTAAGTTTCTTAATTTCCTTTGGTGCGGACCGGCTATATGGTCTTCCCTCATCCTCGTGCCAGCTGGCATCTATCGCTGCCCAAAATACATTTTTTTGCCATTTTCTCAACTCTTTGATTACCAAATAGTAGAATCGAAATATTATTTTAAGAGTATTAAAGAACCTAACCTTGTCTTAAATAGCAATTTCATTGAAAAATTTGAAGCTGTAAAAAAAATGGCTCACCAGTTAAGCGTTACTGTTAATGCGAAATTGAAGCTCTTTTTCTCCGGATTCTATTTGAGTTTTCGAAAAACTTCATTTGAAGTAATTTGAAAAACTTCCACTTACAAATTCAATAATATATCCATTGAAAAGTGCATATTACTGGCATGAGATATTGAAGAAGAAAAAAAAGAAAAAAAAACATTTGTGCAATTTTTGGGAAAACACAAGAATACTCAAAAATGAACATTACATCATATTAAACAGTGTCATTACCACTATCCGTTGAAATAGTTTAAAGAAAGAAATTGAAGCCACCTTTGAGAAAATGGCGTTTGAGCTATTCTGAAAATGAGTAATTTTGAGCTCATTCGAACAAAAAAGTGTTGAGTTTTCGATAAACTTTATTTCACATTATTTAAAGCGCATGTACTCATAAATATAACACCGTGCAGAAATCGCATTTAAAGTATTACCGGCATGAAAGACAAGTCACAGAAATTACATTGCTGTAATTTTTGAAAAAATAAAATAAAATAATATGGCAATATGGAATTTGTCATCATATAGGGTTCATTTAGCACTAACCATATCTAAAATTTAAAAACAAATGGAGCCGTTTTCGAGAAAATCATCTTTTTGGAATTTTTTAAAATTGCAAATAGTTCACCCACAATTGCACAAAAACTACTAAATTTTACAAAAAAGTTCTCTACACGTTAAATGAAGCACTATTTATGCACAACAAATTTAATTCGAATGATAAGTCTATCTTCAATGTTGTAATTGTAAGGATAAAAACTCCTACTTTTACAATTTCTGAAAATTCAGCTTTAATCCTTCCGGCAATGTCCCTTTCCAAAACTTCATCAGGTGGAGAAGGGCCTGCAATGCAAAGAGACATGGTATCATTGACACACAAAACAACACGCATTCATTTATCTTCATTCAACAACGCAGTTGCACTCACCAGAACATTTGGGGAACTCAGGAGAAATGTTGTCCACTACATGCAGAGCAGGTAGAGCAGATCCTGCAAAAGAAATAAGGATGTTTAATTAAATTAAAAAAGAAAAAGTTTTCTTATTACACCTTCTAGTTGCTCAAAAAAAGAAAATAATAATAATAATAATAATAATAATAATAATAACAACAACAACAACCCACCTGGGGAGTACATGACCTTGACGTTGGTGGTGGAGCTTGTGTGCCCCTGTGAACCTGAGAGCTATGCCGGCGGTAGCGTAGCTACTGGTAGGGCCTCCCTTGCCGGACAGGTCGAAGGAGAGGGGGCAGACGAAGAAGTACTCCAGAAGAGGACCTCGGCACCAAGAAGATCATCCCGAGAAGGAAGCTCCGGAAGAGGACCTTACCAAGAAGACCTTCGATGTGGTGAAGAGGGTTTGTAGGGCAGGCAGGGCTCTTTAGGCGGGAGGGAGCCAGCCTGTCTAGGGGAAGGTGCCCGAATAAGAAACCAAGCAAATGGACACGTCAGTTCCCCATGTTAGGGGCGGTACTCCGACAGCGTCTGTTTCCCATGTTAGGGGCGGCTGTAAAAATGCTGACAGTAGCTCTAAAATGCAACAGTCCAAAACGAGTAGACGAATATTGAGAAATAAAGTCGCGGGCGATCGGTCTTTGCAAGACCGCGCAGGAGGTTCTGACACCGGGCCTCCTGTGTCAAATGTGTTACCTGTGTCAGTGGGTAGCGGTGGACCTGGCACTGATGCCAGGAGCGGCGCCGCACCACTCATGGTGACCGCAGAAAATTCTCCATCTGTTTCTAGACGAAGTGGCTTGAGGGCAGATGCATATACTACGTCTTCCGCCACTTCAAGTCTGATAGGCCAACGCATGAAATGGTCTAAAGAGATGAATATCTCTGTAATGCGTGCGTACTATCGAAGTACCAGAGTGGAGACAGAAAGTGAAGGATACAGAGTGAGGATGCACGCTGAGTGGAAAAAATGTATCCTAATAGTACCCTGGATGAACAACGAATTTGTAGTCAACTCAATTCAATCCAAAGAAGAAATGCATTGTCATCTGCTGAATTGGATCAAATAAAACAAGAAGTACAAATGGAAATTAAATAAACAGAGGTTGTCTGGTATCAAGTTTCTATTTCGCTTAAGATCTTTTCGATCGCGTAGCGATCATCGTCAGAGCATGATAACAGACAACCTCTGTTTATTTAATTTGAATTAATAAGGTATCTACATTACCAAACCGTCTAATTAATAAGTACAAATGGAATTACGACAAAATATGATACAGCAAACTCAGACACAGGCAGGTGAACTGGAGAGAGAACATCTAGAGGAAGAAACAGTAGCTGAAATTCAGGAAGTAACACCACTCAATATTGAGAAAGAGAAACTTATTTGTAATCTGAAAGACAACTACGAAAAGTATCATATTTTGTATACAGGTATACCACTTCAAGATCGTCCTCTTATACCAAAAATCACGGGTAATAAGAAGTTTTACGATGTCTGTAAAGAGATGAATCTCATCTTCAAAGATTTGTGTCTTACACCCAGTACTCTGGAAGAGCTAGCTGGACAAGTGCATTGTGCTGCCCTGGCTGTTTGTGTGTGTGTGGGAAGAGAAATAGTAAATAACAATAAACGAACGTCGACATTTTGTTTCAACCCCAGAATTGAGAAAACACCATTATGGAAGAGGAATATCCAGGAAAAAATCAATAAAGCTAGGAAAGATATTGGCCATTTGACACAGTATTTTGCCAAGAGAGGAGATATCTCCAAAAGGGTGAAAACAGGAATAAGATCTATAGCTAGGAGGTTAAAAATCAGAATGAATTCTAAGAACCTGGATCAAAAGTTGGAAGCAGAGGAAGACAGACTCAAACAAAGAATTACAGCGCTGGGGGCTAGAATCAGACGATACAGTGAATCTTCCGAGAAAAGGCGGCAGGAATCGACTTTTTCTACCGATCAGAAGAGATTCTACAGACAACTGGAAGCAGCCGATGAGAGAGAGCAGCGAGGTGAGCCTCCGAGTGAGAATAGAAGCTTGCCGAAATATAGATGAAATGCAATCAGTTACGATTACTGAAGTTGATATTACAGCAGCCACCAGAAAGACACAGAACTGGAAGGCACCTGGTTCTGATGGCATTCATAATGTATGGTGGAAATACTTTCCTGCTCTCCACCCTCACCTAGCTAATTTCTTTAACGCTGCTCTGCAAGATCCAGTCACTTTACCTACATACTTGTTGGCGGGGAAAACTATTATGTTGGCTAAACAAAGTGACAATAGTAAACCAGAGAACTTTCGGCCAATCACATGTCTGTCAACACTATACAAAATATTGACATCAGTTATAGCTTCCAAAATTAATGATCATCTGATAAATCAAAACCTTTTACCTCCTGAGCAAACTGGATGTCAAAAGGGGACACGAGGATGCAAAGAGCTTTTAGTTATAGATAGTGTGATCACACAGCAAGTTCGCAACCGCGTACATGATATATCTGTAGGATGGGTGGACTATAAAAAGGCATTTGACTCTGTTCCTCATTCATGGCTTTTACGCGCCCTTGAAATTTATAAGATTAATCCAGTTTTATTGAATTTTCTCTCTGTCCGAGTGGAAGACCTTTATTCACGTTAGGCAATGTGGTGTTCCTATCAGACCAGGGAAGTCAGAATTCGGCGAGGTATGTTTCAGGGCGACAGTTTGAGCCCACTGTGGTTTTGCATCGCCCTCATCCCCCTGAGCAGAATGATAAGAGAGTCCGGATATGGATACTGTATAAAGAGAAATCCGGATGTTCGCATATCGCATCAGTTTTATATGGATGACCTTAAACTCTACGCATGTAATAAAGACCAACTACATAGTGAGTTTATGCTTGTCCAACAATTCAGCAAAGATATCTGCATGGAATTTGGTTTAGATAAATGTGCGATATTAAATGTCAAACGTGGTAAAGTTCAAGAACAGGAAGGAGGATTACAACTCTCTAGTGACATCATTATTCAAAGCCTTGGCAATGAAGACACTTACAAATACCTAGGAATGTTGCAGCTATTGGAAATTTCTGACACAAATGCCAGAAATACGATTCAAAAGAAGGTAATCTCCAGAGTAAATAAAATATGTGAGACGCATATCAATTCGAGAAGCAAAATTACTGCAATTAACACATGGGCTATTCCTGTTGCAACATATACCTTCGGAGTGATAAAATGGACCGACACCTCTTTGCAAACTTTCGACAGAAAGCTGAGAACGACGCTAACTAAACATCGACTTCACCATCCGCATAGTTCGATACAAAGGTTATATCTATCTCGAAATAAAGCAGGCAGAGGACTGCTAAATTTAGAAGTATTATGTCGTCAGCAGGAGGAGAAACTCCATAATTTTTTCCTTTCACGTGACACTCCACTTCACAAGGCAATTTGTTTTCAGGATAAAAACATCAGCCCATTAAGTTTAGCCCAAGAAAGTAGAAGCTTTTCCTATCTAACAGCTCAGGACCGAGTTGATGTCTGGAAGACGAAAGAGCTACACGGCCGGTTTATAACAACGCTGACTGCTGATGTTATTGATCTGAAATGGTCCACGGAATGGCTACGAACAGCCGGGCTTTATGGTGAAACAGAGGGATTCCTCTTCTCCATACAAGACCAAGTAGTGAAAACAATAGCTTATCAAAAGTATGTCTTGGGCCAACAGATCAATAGCAGGTGCCGATTGTGTAAAATCAACAATGAGTCAATCCAGCATATAAGTAACGGATGTCCATCTGTGGCGCAAACTGAATATTTACAACGACATAATAATGTAGCCAAAGTAATTCACCAGGCACTGGCAAAGAATTATCAACTTGTAGAAGAGGAGCAACCCTATTACAAATGTAAGCCTCAGCAAGTTATCAGTAATCATTTGGCACGAATATTATGGGACAGCACGATTATAACAGACAGGGCGGTTGAAGCAAACAGACCAGATATTGTCTTATTTGATAAAACAACAAAAAGAGCAATGATAATCGATGTTGCAGTTCCCACAGACGACAAACTGGTGTCAACTATTGCTGAAAAGAAACGAAAATACCAACCTCTCGCTGTGGAGTTGAGGGACATGTACAGGTTGCAGAGCGTAGACATAGTGCCTGTGATAGTGTCAGCAAATGGCGTGGTAACCAAGGATTGGTTGAAAACTGGACAAAGGCTGCGATTAAAAGAAAAACACCTCAGAACAATGCAAAAAGCCGCTTTACTGGGCACAGCAAATATAGTCAGGAAATTTTTGAGTCTCGATTAGGGAAGAAAGCGTACTTAGAATATGAAGACATCACTTGAATCCATCAAAATGTAAAAGACTACAAGTTGTGAGAACTGTACTAACACAAGACCATAAGTAAAAGTATTTCTTCAGCGAAGCTCCATGACTTCGTACTGACAAATTGTGTCTTGAGATTGTCCTCCGACACTTTTTGTAGTGAAAAGAAAACAAATAATGATGATGATGATTATGATAATAATAATAATAATAATAATAATAATAATAATAATAATAATAATAATAATAATAATAATAATAATAATAAAAACCTACGCCTTTCATGTAGTAAGCCTTCTATAAATGACCTGAGTGCTCCCTCCGGCAACTCAAGACGCACATCAGCAAAAATTACTGGTTCTGCATTATGTGCTAGTTTGTCTGCTGCAGTGAACATTTCCAGCGTGAAGTGCTACATGCATAAATACCTTAACCTTGTGAGAAATTCCCAAGGGCAAGATGCCAAAATTGGGTCAATTGCCTTGAGCCATTTCATACACCTGTAATAAAATTAGTAATGTATTATTGAGCTATTATAGTTATATCAAAATCACCTTAATGTTATTATAGCTATTATAACTTATCAATTACATGATTATTAAAGCAACCAGTGTTTTCATGACTTTAATACATTGGATGTTCATAATAATTTTAAGTGTTTACAATAACCTGACATATAATTAAATTATTTAAATTAATTTCATGTACTATTTAGTGATATAGTTAATTTACTATATCACTAAATAGTACATGAAATAATTTTTATGAAACCATGCTAAGCATTTCATATCGGTTTACCTTTCAGGATCTGTTGGAAACCTGAAGAATTGGGCCATGTCAAGCTAGCACAACCACCATGGCACAATCACATCAAACCATATAGAATATTTAGTACTCATTTATTACTAATTTATTACCCAAAAATTAAATTTATTACTCCTCCCGTTTCTGAAATAAAGGTGGTTGTGCTAGCATGACAGTCACGCTAGCACAACCCAATTCAAAAAATGATCTCAATCGATCAAAACTAATTTGAATGTTTAGAGTATATTTATTACTAATTTATTACTCTAAAATTAAATTTATTACTCACGCGGTTCACGAAAAAAAGAAATAAAAAAAAAGTCAAACACAATTAGTTATGCAACCCGCACGACATCCCCCTATATTACTGAAGAGTACCAACGACCTCAAAACACTAAAGCCTATTACAAAAATACATATACAATCAATAGTACACATTCAGTTCTAATTTTTAACATCAAGACACAAGTTTTGAATGTGAAAACGAATTTAAGAAATATTGTATAAACTGAATCGTAATTGTCAAAACATGCAAGAGATTCAAATTCAAAAATAGAGAGAACCAACGAGCACAATCGCATTAAACCAAACACACAATTAACAGAGGTATCACACTGTTATTTAAAACTAATTAGAAATTTATTACTCCTGTTGTTTACGAAATAAATAATTTTATAGGACGACATACTTATCAAAAAACGCACGATATACATGAAGTAATTTAGAGAGTATAGTAACCCACAAGCAACTAAAACTTATTCAGTACAAATTTAGACATTTACTTCAATTTTTTGAATCCTGAGAACAAAAATTAACGTGCAAACGCATTAAATAAATACTGTACAAACTCCACCGTAATGGTCAAAACATACAAGAGATTCAAATTCAAAAATAGAGAGAACCAACGAGCACAATCGCATTAAACCAAAAACATATTTAACAGAGGTATCACTCTGCTATTTATAACTAATTAGAAATTTATTACTCCTGTTGTTTACGAAATAAATAATTTTATAAACGACATACTTATCAAAAAACGCACGATATACATGAACTAATTTATAGAGTATAGTAACCCACAAGCAAATAAAACTTATTCAGTACAAATTTAGACATTTACTTCTACTTTTTGAATCCTGGGAACAAAATATAAACGTGCAATCGCATGAAATAAATACTGTATAAACTTCATCGTAATGGTCAAAACATGTTTATATTTTGTTCCAAGGATTCAAAAACTAGAAGTAAATGTCTAATTTTGTACTCAATAGGTTTTATTTGCTTGTGGGTTACTATACTCTCTAAATTACTTCATGTATATCGTGCGTTTTTTGATAAGTATGTAGTTCTATAAAACTATTTATTTTGTAAACAACAGGAGTAATAAATGAATGTATACAACAGGAGTAATAAATGTATGTTTGAATCTGATCTTTTTTGACGTACACCTATATTCTCTATTTACAAATGTAAAACATAACATTTGTCCAACTTACAAACGTTTTAAAATATCAGTTTCTATTTACAAGTGAAGAATTCAGGGCACTGTACTTACCGACGACGTTTACACACTTCTCAAGAAACTGCTCACATTGACCGAAATTGCGTCAGAGTATTTTTTTTTTTTTTTTTTTGGAAAATAACGAAAAGTAGCGAGACGCGACGTTTTCCTCTAAATTTACATAAGCTTGTCGGCAAGCAATGAGCAAGAATGGCGTCTGCGTATACCTGTCTTTTTAGAACTCTAGTTAAAGCTACTCAGCTGACTGGCGGAAGAATATTTTTCGCAATGCGATGCGGTCCTCGGCGATGCTCATTTGTCATACAATCTGTCATTATAATCGCTTACTGCCCTGAACCTTCTGTATATAAGCCTTAATAACAAACATGACTTAATGTACAATCTAAGACATGATAAATGGCATTTTATTTTAGGGAAGAAGACGAGATCTATGAAAGCAAAATATGTAGAGATAGCATGAATTGCCTCCATAATAAAATAATGGAGGTAGAAAGGGCTAATGAATTATTAGAAAAAAATATTCCAGAAAAGAAATTATTGCAGTAAAAGGAAACTTTTGTATTTGATATTTCGTGTATACATTATATGCACCTAATGAAATATTTAAATATGACTTGTATTTTGTAAATGTAATTTACATTTTTAAAATAAACTTAAATTAAAATGTAAATGTAACTTAAATTTTTTTATGGTTATAAAATTATTTGTATTTGATTCATTCGTCTTAACCCACTAAGGTTCACTTTCATTTTTGGTCCTAATGCTTTAAATAGGTGAGTTAAAAGGAGGTGAAATTTTATGTGTAGTTGATCATACATAATTACCCATTGGATTAAATTTTTAATTTAATTATTGCATTTGTATACATTTTCTCTAGATTGTTCAAATATTTATAAAAATTTGTGAACTTCATAAATATCATCAATATTATAAATATAATAAAATATTAATATATATAATAAATTATAATATATTATAAATATCATTGAACTTCGTGAAATTCATAAATATCATCAATAGAATACTGTTACTGACTTCTTGTAAGCGATTGCTAATTTTTATTGTCATTAAAATTGTTTTATTACAAATACTATGTTGATTAATTAAGCAAATTGAAACAGGCTGTAAAGCCTGATTTCTGTTCATTTCATGACATATATTACAGCTTTTTTATTTTCAATTCCATTATATTTTTTTCTTCCCCTGTATGTTCTTTGTGGACACACTTGATATATTTCAACTATTTTCTAAATTAATAAATATAGAATTATATTATTAATAAATATAGAATTAAATTTAACGTTACTATATTGTGGCGGCACGATTATTACTTAACATTAATCATACGTAGTCATAGAGAAGTGGGGTGGTGTGTTTACCGCTCGACTCTTCCGTCGCCGCCGGCGCGGTGCCCCCATGGGATTTACGACCCCGGCCCGCGCATGTTCCGTCTTGTTTGGGACCGCGACCCTTTTCTTTGAGTGCTTTTCCGGTGCTTTCCAAAAGGTTTATACAACCATAAACACCACGCCCGTCCAGCGTGGGGAAGCCCTAAGCCGTAAATGTAAAACTGTTTATTAGAGCGAGCATTACATGACGCAATGAAAGGTTCAGAGCGCACATGTGTACGATAAATGCGAGAGAGAGAGGAAGAGTGCGCCTGGCCATGGAAAATTTTGGGAAATCCATGCTTCTGATTGGCAGGAAATTTAAAAGAACGTAATATCTCTGGGCCAATAGAATGACAGGTACCTGAAGGAAGGCTGAACGTGGCATAGGGCACTTGGTAGAACGAGGACTTGATAGACAGGGCCGGTGGAGAGAGGACGCGCGCAAGCAGCGCTCCTGAGAACTTTATAAGTTCGCGAGCTTGGGAGTGGGCGCGCCTCAGCAAAGGGATTTCGGTTGAGAGACTTGGACTAGAATGTTCGTGCGAGCAATGCACGTAAGGGGAGGTTGTGTGTAGATTTGGGAGAAGTTTCGATCTTTTAAAGTTCTTCCTTTTGTTATTAACAATTTCGCGGGAAGTAAATTCAGTGTCAAAGCAAGCCGCTTTCGGACACTGCACTAGTAGACCCGCTAAATGATTAACAGGCGCATACACGCCTTTTATCATGAACTAATTCGGAGAACTCTCTGAGCCACACCGTGATCCGACACTCCGGTCGACAATTGATGGACCGCAAAATTGCCGTGAGGAAGAGCAGACGACACCGCCGCCTGCTGCCAGCCGCCAGCGCCGTCGCCTCCGCCGCGCCGTGGCTAATGCCCGGCGCTCCCTGAGGACACACCACCACGCCGCCTAGCTGGCAGAGTTCACCGACCCCGTCACAGCAGTCGACGCATCGCTCCTCAGCATAAGTCGCCTTGTTGGCAAATTAAAAAAAAACTCACGCTAATGAGTTCCCTTTACCTGCTCTTCGAGCGCAACGAGAACGTTTTCTTTTTTTCTATAATTTTACCAGCGTTGCCGCGCCCTGGCATGTTTGTTACTAGCTCTAAGAAGTAAATTTATTAGTAGTTTTCTATTTTTTAGCAGTAGTTTTTACCTTTCAATTTAACCCGAGCTCATTAGGTAGGATTTTAGTATTTAATTCATTCCTTCCAGATGTAATTTCGCTGACACCAGTAAAAAAATTAAATGAAAATTGTTATTCAATCATCTAAATGTCGTGTAATTCTGTGGAACAGTCCCCTGTCAACTTCCTTCCACCAGCCCTAGGCAAAAAAATATATATATATATATATATATATATATATATATATATATATATATATATATATATATATATATATATATATAGTAATTAGCGTCATATACCGATTGAGCTACTGCAGGGCCTCGGCCGCCGGCGTCGAAGACAATATAATGGGCTTGTTTTTCTATGAATACTTTTTATAGAGTAATTCCTATCCATTCAATGTTTTCATTCTTCAGATTTTTTTGCATTCAAAGCGAATCTGAAACTATGAACAGAAATAATAAAAAAACAAATAAAAGTGGAATTGAGTGTTTACAGTACCTGGCCTCATATAATAACTCGAAAACCACTAACACATTATTTGCTCAGTACTTATTCAGAGACAAATATTCTCAAAACAAACATTAATAGAAGTGACAAACATATGGAACACATTCCCCAAAATAATAAAAAACATGAATTCAAAAGAAATGAAATTGAAAATGATTATAATAATGTGGCAAAATACTTTACGTTAGATCAGGTCATTGTATTTGTTCACATTTTTTGTACATAACTGAAATATTTAAACTGCGAACATTTCATAAATAACACCAATATACTAATAGTTAAGTTCTTGACTAAATTAAATGAGTTATTTTAAAAACAACTATCGTTCTTTTAAATAATTTTAAAATGTCCGCGCCTGCGTAGATAATTTGAATTTGGCGCACATTTGGTGGGGCATAATTGGGCATAGTTGGTCCACATGCGCACCGCTACACCCTCTTATTTCCACCATGCGTGCGCGTATAATAGCAGTGAATTCGCGCCCTTTTACTAAAAGGCTTTTAGAAGATAGTAAAGACAAGTCAGTGGTTAATGTGCGGGTTTCGTGAAGACAATTTACGGTGGAAATAGCATTATTTCATTTTGAACTTGTTGCTGGATGTGTCCCATCCATTGTCAACTGCGTGGTCAACTCTTGAAATTACCAAATCCATCCACGTTGAATGGTGAACAAACACCTTTTGTATCGTCATTAATGAATTGCTAGCCCGTGAAGAGTTTACGTATAAAATTATCCTAACACGATCATGTTCAATGGTAAGCAAACACGTTTCTTTAATTGTGGAAAAATTTAATATATTATACCTATTAATAATAGTACATTTATTGTTTCAGGGATAACACACAAAAAACATTAGGGCTACCTTCTCCAAACTGTCGAGTGGTCATAATCGGAGTGATAGAAAGGAAAACTGAAAAAACAGAGTAGTATGGCCGAGGATATTCAAATGCCTGGTATTTACACATTGACCACACTATGAAGATTCTTAAGTTCCTCCAGTTCATGGGTATAGTGCTAGGCTTCCATTTTATGGGCATGTGCTTTTGTCAATTTCCAAAAGTGCGTGTGAATTTCAATGAAACAAAAAACAAAACATATTTATTGACTCGGAGAGAAAATATGGTTACATTCATGTTATAAGTTAATTTTTTTACTTATAGCAGATAATATAATTTTTTTTAAGAAGTGTAATAACTTATTTGGTATTCAAACGGTGTAGCGAAGTCCTTTTTTTGAAAGTGTGCAAATAAAATTTATTGAATTAGTGTCATTAAATTTACATATACTGTTGCTCCATAGCATTTATTTTTTTTAACTCTTGATTTTCTCAAAATTAAAATTTAGAATAATTTCCCTTGATTCTATCAAGAAACAAAGATACATTTCAGTTATTATGACTGGTATAAAGATTAATTCGACTGTCATATATACATGCAATATGTTACTATAGGTTTCCAAAAAGATGTTTTTGATATTGTTTAAACTTAAATATTTTACTTCATTTTAGCTAATTTTTCAAGTTTTCAAGATGAATACTGCAAATTACAACACATTACCAGTTAATATTCCTGCAATATGCAAATAAAATATGCAATCGGGTACTAACTTTCATACCAATAAGGTTAATGTTTTATATTCTGAATAATGATAATTTCCTTATTAAGATTTATATTATATTACTTCTTTATTTAAATTTTAAATTTCATGTACATTGATGTTATTAGCTGATTACATTCACAACCACATTTCTATATGGGGCTTGGTCAGAAAAATTTACACTAGTTGTTTGCCAATGTTTCGGAAACTTTTATTTCCATCATCAGGGCTAATATAAAAGAAAATGAAAACAACACTGTTCATGAATAATGTTACCAAAAAACACATGTATGAGACACAATTTTCTAGCTGAGTTACAAAAATTATTTACAAATTTCCTTTATATCTATTACATAAATATTACATACCTTGCAACATCGAGAACAAATCACCACCATTCACTGCACCATCCTCCATCTCCGGCACCTCGCACGCAATGAGGGACACATCACCCTCACCACACCAACACACAGCATGACTGATACTAGCAAGATGTTGGGTGGCGAAACGAGAATATATATCATGCCTGAGTGAGGTACGCGCTAGCTTCCGGTGTGAGTTTACAATTAATTAAAAATAGAAAATGTGCTATTTTCTTACTTCAAAAAAACAATTCTACATTGAAGTGATATTTAGATTACAGATTGTTTATTTCTACTTTCTTGTAAGATAATTATCACATTATTATTATTACTTTATATTGTGACAACACCAAAACCAAGGAACCGGATATGAATATACATACAATTTACAACCTTAAAAACTAAAAACAATACAGGCATATAGATATGAAAAGGCTAACACTAATTTTACAAAAGACAATAATTAATTGTATATAAAACCTTTTTTTAAGTGAACCAATTTACAATTAACAGATTTATCAGAATTCATTAATATTGTGTAAAACTGAAAACTGAATCTTAGTATTAAATGACAATATGAACAGTTTCAATAATATAAAATATAGAGATGTGAAAATTATAATACAAACACAAAATCACAATTTTTTAAAGTACAGTAAAGTATTATATGTAAGTAATATTACAGCAAACATGAAATTAATATGAACAGATTAATATGGTGGAAACAAATGAGTTACAATTCACCTTACTCTAATAATATTAACAATTACACTGATATATACATTATTATACCTAATTATTGACATGGGAGTTGTCAATAATAATAATACAGCATAAGGCCAATTCAGATTATTGTCTATTATCCTTAACATATGTTGTGAGACAAGGCAAAAAACAGAAAAAATTCCAGACTGCGATATATCCAAAAAATTAATACTTTTTGTATCTTTTTTTTGCAAACATAAACATCAGTATGAGCAGAAGTGCCCATTCAAGGTCAATGAAGTTATCACCTAGTGAAGTAATCCATCACAGGCCATATAATTAATTGAATCCTAATATGGAAACTTTTCTCATGGGTTCAGCTAATGACAATTTCAGAGAGAATTGTGGAAATTTTCCATTACAACTTTTTCCAAGGTGAGGTGTTTTCCACGGGTTGCAACGGTTACGTCGTATATCTTGTACACATCCTTTCGATTCCATCGTGAACACATTAAGTACATTTCAGTTCACACTCGAACGTACATTCATTTGGTACACAAAAATGGATATCGTGGCAAGCTCTTTTGCACGTTCCGTACATAAGAGATGTGACTCCGTGCGCACTTTGTGTACGTTAGCGCGTACATTGGTGGACATACCGATTTTCGCTAGGGATACAAATGAAATTTAACCAGTTTGTTTATTAATTATTTACGATCTTTAATAGTAGGGTGTATTAGTAAGCAAAGATAATGAAAAAAATTCAAAACTTCTAGGAAACAACGCATCAACTTTTTTGGAAATTCATATCATTTTTTTTAATAGAAAACCAGCAAATGCAAATAAACTATCACTCTTTGTATTGTCAGCACTTGTCTATTCCAGATTTATTGTTTTGGGCCTAGATTAACACAAAAAAAACAACAAAATACAGCAATAATTATAGGGGAAAGCCTTGTACTTTGGGGCCATCCGTTTGTCAAAATTGTAAGTTTTGGGGTTATATGTGTTGGTAATGAATCTAAAAGGCCGTGACTAGTATAAACAGCTGTTCAGTGGAAGTTGACGAACGACTAGAGAGAGTGCACGTGTTGAAGCAATACGGACGTAGGTTTTGGTGAAAAAGATCTAAGTTTCCAATCGAAAGGTAAGGATATATTCAAGATATCGATTGATCCCGCGTTTAGGGTAGCACGGTTCCTTTTATGATTCATTATTTCTCGCGATTCCTCTGTGTGTAGTTGCGCGGTTCACTATAACAACTGAATTATTTATGTTCAATGTTAAATGAGAAGTCACCTGATAATTTGTTGGCGTGGAATTGTGTGTATTTTCGCATTTCAAGTCTTCTTCAAATAGGTTTGTGTGTCTACTGAGATGGAAGGTATGAATTTTCTTAAAAGTGAGTGTTCCCTTTAAAATAAATTCTCTTAAAAGTGAGAGAGGTATATAATACAGCGTGAGCGCCGGAGCGACAGCGGAGGCGCGAACCAGGTCTCGAGAGCGAGGGCCGGAAGGCCCTCGCGAACGTAGCACGTTGGATCCGTCGGGTAGCGACGTGCGGTAGCACGTCGCGGACCACTTGGTGAAAAAAATGCGTTGGTTAAAGAATTGTGTAGGTTATAAAATTAAATTTGTGGCGTGAAAAATACGAATAATCAGTTCACTTAATGAGAGTACGTTGCTACGGAGATTTATACGTACAGGGGGCTTTGGAGCAGGGGGTAGCTATTCTCCCGATCTACCTTTATTTTAAATAATTATATTTATTGCTGTAACATCATGAACTTAACTACACGCGACTACTACGTATAAACCATAGACATATAGTACTAGACTGGCAACGTCCTATCTCGTAACATTGGCGCTAGTGAAGTCAAAATCTTGCGCTCGTTGCCATCTTTTGTCACTACAGGTTCGTTCGCTGCCTATGCTTTACGTGATAAATTAATGAGCTTTTTTTCTTAATTTCGAATTGTTTCTATTGGGTTTTGTGATTTCTGAATCACTTCCACCGCCATGGTGAATACTTGCGTCGTGTTTGGATGCAATTTTTCGAATTCGCGACACAAGGGAAAAGAAATAGGAATTTCAATACACCGGTAAGTTACTACCTTTTCTTTACCTAGTTACTGAATTTTACTGACTGTTGACGATTTTTGATGTTAAGATTGTATGATTAAACAACTAATTAAAATTGAGTAAGAAAAGAATAAATTTGTGTTGATTAAAGTTCCTGAGGAGTGATTTGTAAACCTAACTTCTAATGCCTTTTTGTTTTGTTCTGATTTCGATTAGTTTTCCAAAGCAAGAAGATTGAAGAAAAGCATGGGTTAATGCCATTAGGAGGGGAAACTGGCAACCAACATCTGCGTCTGGTGTTTGCTCCCAACATTTTCGTAATTGTACGTGTAAAGAATGTAATTTACTTTTGGGTCAGCTGACCTCCATTTCGATCAGGTTTCATCCAGTTTCCCTTGATTCATGAGCAAATGCTGAGATGGTCCCTTGCCTTGCTTCTGGATATTTAAATGTAGCTTTTATCCTCCTCTTAAATGTCAATACATAATGGACACTAGTTCTGTTTTTTACTATAAAGCAATAAAACCGATTTAAAACTTTTATATTAATTTTTTTATTTCCCAGAAATATTTCCTGTTCAATATTGGAGTTTTTATTAGCAACTGTACGTCGAAAATTTGTGTTCATAGATTTTCCAAGAGTTCATTGACGTATAGCAGTATATGTCCATGAGTGATAGTGTAGTGACCCAATATGGCGGCGGGCGCAATCAGTTGGCTTAAAAAAGAATCGTTCATTGCCAGTCTAGTATTATATTAAGGCTCTATAGGGGAAAGTATACGCAGACGCCATTCTTGGTCATTGCTTGCCGACAAGCGTATGTAAATGTAGAGGAAAACGTCGCGTCTCGCTACTTTTCGTTATTTTCCAAACAAAAAAAAACAAAAAAATATTCTGACGCAATTTCGGTCACTGTGAGCAGTTTCTTGAGAAGTGTGAAAACGTCGTCGGTAAGTACAGTGCCCTGAATTCTCCACTTGTAAATAGAAACTGATATTTTAAAACGTTTGTAAGTTGGACTAAAGTTATGTTTTACATTTGTAAATAGAGAATATAGATATACGTCAATAATGATCAGATTCAGACATAAACATATGTGTAATAATTGTTCATTGGTTGTGATGAATGAAATTGTTCAATGGCCAATTTCAATTTTCTGTTCTGTTCGCTTGTCATGGTCAATTTTAATGTATGCTGAAATCAAAATTAAAGAAAAACATGATTAATGTGTATACGATATACATAAACAAATATAGCAATTATAGCTAGAAAATCTAAGAACACAAATTTTCGACGTACAGTTGCTAATAAAAACTCCAATATTGAACAGGAAATATTTTTGGGAAATAAAAAAATTAATATAAAAGTTTTAAATCGGTTTTATTGCTTTTTATTAAAAAACAGAACTAGTGTCCATTCTGTATTGACATTTAAGAGGAGTATAAAAAGCTACATTTAAATATCCAGAAGCAAGGCAAGGGACCATCTCAGCATTTGCTCATGGATCAAGGGAAACTGGATGAAAACCTGATCGAAATGGAGGTCAGCTGACCCAAAAGTAAATTACATTCTTTACACATACAATGACGAAAATGTTGGGAGCAAACACCAGACGCAGATGTTGGTTGCCATTTTTCTCTCCTAATGGCATTAACCCATGCTTTTCTGCAATCTTCTCGCTTTGGAAAACTAATCAAAATCAGAACAAAACAAAAAGGCATTAGAGGTTAGGTTTACAAATCATTCCTCAGGAACTTTAATCAACACAAACTTATTCTTTTCTTACTCAATTTTAATTAGTTGTTTAATCATACAATCTTAACATCAAAAATCGTCAACAGTCAGTAAAATTCAGTAACTAGGTAAAGAAAAGGTAGTAACTTACCGGTGTATTGAAATTCCTATTTCTTTTCCCTTGTGTCGCGAATTCGAAAAATTGCATCCAAACACGACGCAAGTATTCACCATGGCGGTGGAAGTGATTCAGAAATCACAAAACACAACGGAAACAATTCGAAATTAAGAAAAAAAGCTCAGTAATTTAACACGTACAGCATAGGCAGCGAACGAACCTGTAGTGACAAAAGATGGCGACGAGCGCAAGATTTTGACTTCACTAGCGCCAATGTTACGAGATAGGACGTTGCCAGTCTAGTACTATATGTCTATGTGCCACCCTAAACTCGGGATTTACCAAGATATCGTTCTTTTTAAATAGTAGCCATATCTTCATAGTATGTCTTATAATATTTAGCTTCCAAGATTATGTAACCGGAAAATAGATGCAGAATTTTTTTTTCGTAAAGTATGCAGTCGTGTACCTTGGGACACTGTGTAGTCTTGTACCTTGGGTCATTGCATTGCCTTCCCCAGAATACAATTTTGTTTAATTAAAACTTCTTTATGTAATATTTGTTATTTCATGTTTTATTCTAGATGCCGAGAAGTAAATTGCAAAATAAAAGAGAGAAATTGGATCCCAATTCAATTTCAATGGCGGCAAATTTAGTTTTAGACCTGAAGTGGTCTATAAGACAAGCAGCCTTGGAGATGAAAGTTCCCAAATCCACTCTGGCACGACATTTAAAAATGAGTGAAAAAAATGGATGTGAAAAATTTAATTACTTCCACAGAAACGATGTTTGCCGAGTCTTCAATGATGATGAAGTGAAAGTTTTGAAAGTGTATCTCACAGGCATGCCGCATGCATTGACTTTCAAGACTTCAATTCAAATGTTTGGCGTTAGAGTGTGCACGGGTAAATAATATTAATTATCCAAAACAGTGGGACAGAGATGGCATGGCTAGGAGACAATTTTATTATGAATTTATGCAAAGGCATAAATATTTGTCCCTGAGGAAACCGCAAGCCACCAGCCTTTCTCGTTCAACCAGCTTCAACAAATGCAACGTTGAAGAATTTTTCCAAAAACTTAAATGTCTTCAGGAAAGAGAACAGTTCACTCCTGAAAGAATATTTGATATTGATGAAACTGGGATCACTACTGTTCACAATCCGGGGAATGTGAATGCCCCGAAGGGAATGCCCCGAAGGGATTAAAACAGGTAGGAAGCATGACTTCTGCTGAGAGGGGCACCAATGTAACAATTATAGCGGCAATAAATGCCATTGGTAGTTCTGTTCCTCTAGCATTTATTTTCCCTCGAGTGCACTTTAAGCAACATATGCTGAAAGGAGCTCCACCTGTAAGCTTTGGGACCGCTCATGTTAGTGGATGATCCAACAGTGACATTTTTGTAAATACTTACATCATTTTATTGATCATGTAAAACCAAATCCAGAGAAAACTATTCTCGTCAGTTTGGATAACCACAAAAGTCATATTTCAATAGAAAGTTTGGAACTAGCGAAGAAGTCTGGAGTTGTTCTTTTGACTTTTCCACCAGCCACTGGATCGAACGGTATTTGGACCTTTCAAGAAATACTATAATAAGGCCTGAAGTGAGTGGATGTTAACTCACTGTGGCAGGCCTTTAACAATTTATGATGTGACAGAATGTACAGGAAAAGCAAATCCTCTTGCATTTACACCACAGAATATTTCTTCAGGCTTTCGAGTCTCTGGGATATGGTCTGTGAATGAATATGTGTTCACAGATGATGAATTTTTGACATCATATGTAACAGACAGAATAGATCCATCTGTTGAGCTCATGCCTTCAACTGAAGATGAACCAACACCATCAACAGCAGAAGCACCTACTGAAAGAAGTTTGCCACAATTAAGTGCAACAAGTATTATTTCTCCTGAAGTAGTCTGACCTTTTCCGAAAGCTCCAGAGAGGAAAGGCCAACGTCTTGAACTAAAGTAGGGGAGATGCCGTGTTTTAACTGACAACCCTGAGAAAATTCTAATTGAAGAGGAAGGTGAAAATGGTGAAAGCAAGTGCGAAAAGAAAAATTATAGAGCTTAGTTCTTCGGAAGATGAAGATATTGAATTATCAGAAAATGAATCTGCGAAGGATTATAGTGATAAGCCAGATGAGAAACTAGGTGACATTCAAGAGGGGGATTTTGCTCTCATTCGGGCCTTGGGAAAGAGGAAGGAGCATTTCTATATTGCGGAAATTGTCACCAAAGATGGGAGTGATTTGTGTGTGAAATTCTTGAGAAGAATCCATAACAAATTGGGCAGAACAAACAAGTTTGTTTACAACAATGACAAAATTTATGAAGCTTCGATGGAAGATGTTTTATATAAATTACCAGAACCCACTACTGTTGGAGCCAGTGCAAGACAAAGTAAATTTTTATTATTTAATATTATATTTGAAGATTAAATTGTTGAATAAAATGTGTTTTGTTGAAATTGTATTGTTGCCATGATTTTAGTTGAAAATAATAATTACCAGTGCTTAAAACCAAATTAAAATAGTTTTATTTCTTTACATCCCAAGGTACAACACCTGCTGACCCAAGGTACATGACAGTCTTGTACCATGGGACACATGTTGAACTTTTTTTAAAGGTAATTTTGTAAAAAATAGTAGAAAATCATAAAAAGTATTACATTTATAATTGATGCTGAAGTACCCACTTATAATTTGATGCATGATTAATTTGTTTATATGTGTACACTTCCAAGAAATATTAATTTTAAAAAATGTCCCAAGGTACAAGACTTTCCCCTACAATTTATTGATCATCATTTTAGTTTTATAATGACAACTAAAAGGAAAAACATATGCAAAGATTTTTTCGTGGTAAACGTAGACATCTAATAGTCACCATGGAGTGACTGCATTCCTGGATAGTATAGGACTCAACCACTAAACCCTTTTCCAGTCGTAACTATTTAAATATAAAAATACTTTAGGGCACAGAACAGACCAAATGTTCGTTGAGGATTGACACCGTCTGACTCGCGGGTGTGGGCACTGCATTATATCAACGAGTGCTTTATCACGGGGTTCCCAATGAGATCCTCTTACAATCAGAAATTCTTTCCTTTATTATTGCTGCATTTAATTGCAGAACAAAGCTCTCCTTTCGACACACGCATTGTTATTAACGTGTTAACTGGAAAAGTATAATAATTTAGTGCGTTTAAAACATGTATCGATGTATGTCAAATGTAATGTCAAAACGTTAGTTCTATGATTTATTAGTTCTACGACATTTTATGTGTTATTTAATGATATGTGCTTGAACCACTAAGAAAATAAAACCACGAAGTCAAGAAACAACACTAATTATTTTTTAAGTTTTTAAACTGCTCTTAATAAATGCAATTTCTTAAACAAATCCGTTTATTTCAGTAGCAGCAATCCATACTTCTACTTTGTCTCCGACAGGGTGGCTAACTGTAGGTGCGCGCATTCCTATTTAAAGCCGGGTTTACGCGATACAATAAAACGTAACGATTTGCCTGCATCGACAAAACGTTGCATGCAAGATGAAACGTGTAAACCAGAGGTCGTTACGTTTTGTCGGAATTGGAGCCTGGATGAAGGTTGGTGCGAATTTCAATAAATTTCTTTAGATCGTAGCGACAAGTCCGTGCGTGTAAACGGTGACTCCATTTTATCATTGCAATCTAACCTCACTTTTGTTGTTGTGCGGAATACTAAGAGCAGTGCGGTCTACTTTTTAATTTTTTTCATTAACCCAGATATGCCTGAAAAATTTTTTTTGTTCGTTTTTGGCGCCTTTTTAATTTTATTATAGTAAGCACTATATATATATATATATATATATATATATATATATATATATATATATATATATATATATAACTTTGCGAAATAATTTTGTCTACTTACATTGTAGTATTACAAATTCCACACTCAGAAGTAAATATGTGTAGTTCTGGCATAATAATAAAGTGGATTAAGTAATTAATATATATGTCAATATTACACAACTTACCTCTCAAGTTTGCAATGCGACGAAAACGACATGCCTTCCGAGACACCTGAATTCATCTGTCAAATTATGATACTGCAACATCCGATAATGCGTAGGATGGCGATAAGTATTGTTCTGAGTTCCCTTCACTGACAGAAAATTTGCAGAACTAGCCTCGAAGAAGGTCTATAATTATTCTGTAGCGAAAAAATTAGAGGGGAGCGTAGTGTTGTTTTAGAAGGACAGTAGGCATATCTGGGTTAATTTGACAGTGGTTTTCTGGTGTATAGTGGTGTTTCTTGAAAAGTGTTTTTGTAATGACATCAACTAAAATGTCAGACATGCGTCAAGCCTCTCGTGCGTTTTTGTCAGAATTTATTGAAATGTACAGAAGCTTCCCATGTTTATGGCAGGTAAAGAACAAAGACTATTCAGACAGAAACAAAAAAGATCTAGCTTATGTCGAATTGGTTGCTAAATACAAAGAAATTGATCCGTCTGCAGATACGGATACAGTTGTGAAGAAAATAAACTCATTCAGATCAGTGTTCAAAAAGGAAATGACTAAAGTTAACAAATCACAGAAATCGGGAGCAGGCGCCGACGAAGTTTACAAACCTAAGCTGTGGTACTTTGATCTTCTTCAATTTTTGAATGACGTTGAACCATCAAGGACACCTAGAAGCACTCTTGATGACAGTGATGAGGAAACCGTGATTGATGTAAGTAAACTATACAATTTATAATTTTATTATTAATAAGATGTTTAACAAATGAAGAGGCAAACAATTTAGATATTTTTACATTACATGGCCTATAGTTAAATAAGATGAAATTACTGTCCCTAAACTTCGTCATCTCACGTTCAATGCACATTTCTTCTGCCAACGTACTGATCCCTCACCGTTGAAAGTCACAAAATTCTTGTCTAACTAGGTTTGCTGTTTTTGAAGTTTGTCCTGATGAACGCCGTTGAAGTTGATGTATCCTTCCTGGGTCACAACGGTCACCTTTGATGATAGTACCCTCTTCTAAATTTTCGCGGTCGAAAGATTCAGGAGGCGAATAGTTTGGCGATTTTTTGCGCAAAAAGTTATGCAAAGCTCAGCAAGCTAAAACGACCCACTCAATGTTTTCAACATCTATATTAATTGCAGTATACAATACACGAAATCGGGATGCCAAAATCCCAAATGTGTTTTCTATTATCCTACGAGCTCGAGATAACCGATAATTGAATATTCTTTTTTCATTATTAAGTGATGCTCGATTGAAAGGTTTTAATAAATCTTGACGTAATGCAAACGCATCATCACCAACAAAAACATAGTTCAAAGTACGAGTTAAATTAGACACTGGTTCAGGTCCGGGAATGTTTCATTTATTTTCAATCAGTTTTTGGTAGAATGTTGTATTATTAAGAACTCCGTCAGACACTCTGCCATTAGTGCCTATATCACAATAGATGAACTCGTAATTTGCATTGGATATAGCCATAAAGACGATGCTGTGAGTTTTCTTATAGTTGAAGTAGTATGAACCACTGCCTGGTGGAGGAATACTTCTAATATGTTTCCCATCAATGGAACCCACACAATGAGGAAATTGCCACATCCGTTCAAAGTCCTAAGCGACGTATATCCATTCATTCTCAGTAGTCGGTAACTGAAAGAAAAGCATGTATATTGCACTTCTTTTTTACAATTTGTCGTAGAAATTCCACTTTACTAAGTTTAAATCACAGCATTAAACATTTACGTTAAACACTCTGTATAGGTTTTATAGCAATTTGTTTGTTTCTCAGGCTGATAACACTGAGGAAGATTTGAATCTGGATATTGGCGAAAATGTTGATACACCACAAACACTTCAAACTACACAGCAAATTTCTCAGCCAGTTCGTAGACTTTTGGACTCTCGACCCAGTAAGAGGAAACTGAATCAAATGGAGCAAGCCACCCTAGATACCATGAAAAAATTGGGACAGAAAATTGATTCTGTAAAGGAAGATGACCCTTTTGACGTTTTTGGCAAACACGTAGCCAACCGACTGCGCAACTTAAAATCTAGTCAGGTGAAGTTTGCACAAAAACTGATTTCAGATGTTTTATTTGAAGGAGACATGGAATCTTTAAATAGATATTGCAAAATCACGGGAATTGCCGTAGATCCTATTCCGCATTTCAGCGGCCCGCCTAATTTTATCAACGATCACCAAGCCTCAGTGATGCAACCGATTGTTAACCCACAACAACAACTGTTCCCGTTCATTCATCAATCATCAGTTTCACCTTGCCCTTCTAGCTACGGTGCAAGTGGAAGTAGTGCCAAAGACTTTGTGGAATCATACAACCCTAACAACTAATTTATATTTTCAATGTTCTCCATTTCAGACTATTCATACTTTAGATATAGTGTTTTTTTCCAATGTATAGTTTTAGTGTTAAGAAGTAAAAATAATAAAAGTTTTGTTCTCTTACCTTGATAAATTTCTTCAGTGCCTTGTATATCACGTTGCACGTTTCAGGTATTATTTTACAGAGGGACGGTTTAGAAATAAGTGTTGTAAATTCCAAATCTTTGTACGTTCGTCCAGTTGCAAGGAATCGCAATGAATGTCGCACTAAGTCTTTCATGTGGAGATATGGATTTTCTCATTGTGGTGTCTTGCCTTCTAATCCATGGAGAAACCATCTCTAATAACTCTTTGTACGTATCTTCATCCATCCTCAAATAGTTCCTCCAGTCAGAAGGTTCACTCCTTAATTCTTTTAACAATTCCACATGAGAAAACTTCTTTTTGAGTAGCCAACTTCGACACCACTTTGTTCTAGGTTTTCTTTTCTTTTTTACTCTTGTTGCAAGGCAAAAAGCATAAAAAGACCACAAAAGTATCTCCTGCATTGCATGATACAACACACAAAAGATATCGCTACAAAACACGTTGGAGAAGCCGGGTTGAAGTGAAAAGTCGTAAGGTGTAAACGGCACTCCTGATTTTCGACAAAACGTTGCATCTTGTCGTTGCAGACAAATCGTTACGTTTTATTGTATCGTCTAAACCCGGCTTAATTCACCTAACGACAAAGACTGAATTTTCAATGTTGCGTCTGAACCCACTTTCGGTCAGAACAACCAACTTTTGAAACTATGAATACGCCCGCCTCCCGATTGATAGAATTCATACACCGCCTTTTGCTGCCGGCGGCACCGCCCCGGAGCTGAGCCGGCGCGCCGACCCACTGACTGCCGCCGGAGGGACGCCCGCTGACCCGGCCGAGCCGCCACAGCCGGCGTGGAGCCCGGCCGCGCGCGCCTCCCCGGAGCGACCCATGGTGGCCGCGGAGCCCGCTGATGAGCGAGCGCCGGCGCCGACGCCCGCCCCCGCCGACGTAGTCACCGGAGAGGCTGCCCACGACCGGGCGCCGTTGCCGCCCCCCCCCGCACCTTCGGGGTCTCCAGCAGCGAGGCCATTAGCGGACGCCCCCGCGCCCGCAACGTCTGCCCCGCTCCCGCTGGAGCAGCTTGAAGACCCCCCCTCTTCCCCGGCGGCCGATGACACCGACGCCCTCGAGAACTTCCTCGCAGCTACTCCAGGTGACGAGGAAACCGAGCCTGACACCGTCACCGTCAGGTCCCGCCACCTCCTGGTAAAGAAGCTGCGCACACTAATACATCAAGCGCACGCCAGGAGGTGGAGGGAACAACAACTTCAGGGCCTATTCGCGAGTGCGCTCGAGGGAGTCGGTCGTGAATCAACGTTTTTCCTGCGTTCTGGAGAGCACATGAGGCCAACCGTCTACAAGTTTGTACACGCGGCTCGCCTCAACAGCTCAACGCGGCTCAACTGCAAACCACAGAACTAGCGCGGGAGAGGAACGTGCCGCCGGGGGTGCACGCAGCTGCGGGAGCCAGGTACACCCGCAGCTGAAACAATAGGCCACGTCATCGGCGAGTGCCGGCCAAACCTCGAAATAGTGAAGCTCCGCCACAACTGCGTTGTTAAACATATCAAGAATGCGGCAACAGCAGGCGGCTGGCGAGTGCTATTCGAGGACCAGGCGGTCGGCGGGAGGAGGCGCCCGGATCTAGTCCTAGGAAAGGGGCATCAGGCGATCTGCGTGGAAGTGGCGGTCACAGTGGCTTACCCAAGGGCCCTGAAAGACAAATATGCTGAAAAGGCCGCCAAGTACCGCGAGATCGTTCCTGTGCTCCTGCAGAGGAACTTCCGGGAGGTCGAGTTCCTGCCCGTAGTGGTGGGAGCCCTGGGGGAGTGGTGTGAGAGCAGTGCGGCTGCCCTCACCCGTCTTGCGCGGAACAAGCAGTCAGTAAAGAGTCTGCGCGAGCGGGTCATTGCCGAAGCCATAAACGGCAGCGCCGCCTGCTACTACTACCACACCGCCCAGAACGGCCTGATCCCCGTCGAGTACCGCCGGGCGTGCAAGCCACCGCCCGAGCCGTGAGCGGCGGGGACCGCCGCGGGGGCGGGGTAGCGGCGCGACAAGATGCAGCAGTAGCGTAGTGTAGTGAGCATAACAAAGACGCGACAGGGACGCATGTGTGGTGTAATTTAGGCATTGGGTAATAGGGCCACGACAACAAGGACGCGACAGGGACGCCTGCAACGTAGTTATTAAATAGGTCAGATCGGAACCAACTGGTGAAGTGCCCGTAGTTATAAATAGTGTAAATAGTAACGTAGGCAGTGAAGCAAAGTGAAGTGATACCAAGAGGGGAGAAAACCTCAGACTTTGAAAACCTCAAGATGAGTCTAAACAGCTCGGAACACTCCATAGTAGATGTAAATTATTATTATTATTATTATTATTATTATTATTATTATTATTATTATTATTATTATTATTATTATTATTATCTATTAGAAAAGTGGTGGAAAACCGCAATGCAATGTAAATATTAAATTCTAAATAAACGTATTTTTATATTGTCCTCGTCTGTCAGGGTCACTGTCATGGAAGTATTTTTGTTATGTAATAATCCTTCTGTCTCCTCTTTCGTTACAGTGAAACATCTCATCTTTAAACGAGCGTGAATTGAGTGTACAATTAATCGAAATAAGACTTCGTTTTCGAGTAATGGAATTTACAAGTATTTTGTGCGAATAAAAATATAACTTTAAAAGTGTTCTCTGAACTAACTTGTGTTAATTACACATTTTAAAGGAAGTCCTAAGTGTGTATTAGTATAGAGCGATTTTCCTAAGGATGAGCCAAAGTGACAGCTAGTGTCGGGTTAACCAACATAACTGAAGGTTCTGTGGTCGTTGTGCCCTTGAGCCCACTCCCTTCCCGCATTCGTTCGTTTGCAGTTGGCTAACTTGTAAATGGCTTCGACTCTTCCTTGTGTGATGTCCTTGTCTCACAAAAATATAGTGCGCTGCGAGAAATAATTGATATTAGGAAGTGCAGTGTAATGTGCTCTTCCGTAAAAATTCTTTTTTTCTTTATATATTACATTGAATTTACTTTTTGTGTGATAAATATTATGTTTGTTTTAAAACCGAGACTTGAATGCGAGATGCGTACCGGTGCACGTGTGTCCGGCTTATAATAATTTTTCTTTCTATTTACATTCGTGGCAGTTTTCTTTTACTGATTGTGAGAGCATGTTAAGAGATTTTCCACATACGCAATTAAATTTAAATATTTCCCGGACTCACGTACGTGCATATACCTCAGCGAAACTCTTAGACTTCTTTATGGGTTTATTATTACTTCTTTATGGGATGTTTTCACAGGAGCCATTAGCACTCTACGAAGGGGCGTGGCTGAACAGCTGTCGCGTCGGAGGGATACTTCTCTGAAATACATGTGATGTTCACTTGTTTTCGCGAACTGTCACTTTGGCTCATCCTTAGGAAAATCGTTCTATATTTCTCTCGTTAATAACTTTTGAAAGTATCCAAAACAAAATAGGGGAATGATTTTAATAAAATGAGTAATATTAGCAACGATATGTAATTAATTACGTAGTTCATTCTTACCTGACAGAATCTACTCGCGTAACTTTTCTTAAACGGTGACCTTGCTTCCCTTCCCTTGAACAATAAACAGTTGAAGACAAAAGCTCGTAGCGAGAACTGATGACAACATTCCAAGCATTAAAACTTCATCGGCGCGAAACAGAAGCTAGTCAAAGGTAGTTGCTATAAAGAGACATAGTAATAAGACGTAGTATACTTAAAAATACTTTATTGAATCAATTGAAACCAGAAAAATACCATTCAAGAAAGGTCGTTTCATGTTCTTATAGTAATACTGCTATTCACGACTGTGGTTACAAGCAAACATGTAGTAAATACATTGATTTAAATAACTAGAAAGATCAACTTCAACTCTTTTCCATTAGGCATGTATTGGACGTAAATCCTAATAGACAAACAAGCAGTGCAGATTACCTATTAAATCACTTAAACACAGTCATCCAATACTGATAAGAATTGTTTAATTATACAGGTCTGCAAAAAAACGTTTTTGTCAGCTGCATGGCATATTTTTGTTGAATTATATGTTTTAAAGGTTACAGATTCTAACTAGAGGTACTACCGAATGGCACAGACTTTCTCGTACCCAATTGTTCTAATTTCCTTGATGTGGCCTGGCTTTAAGGTCTTGCAACATTCTCTGACCAGCTGCCATCTAAAGTCGTCCAAAGAACATTCTTTTTTTTTTTTTACAATTTCTCAACTTTTTGCTTTCCTATTGGTACAACCAAATTATTACTTCAAGAATATTAAAGAACAGTAGAAAATCGTCCTCAATAAAAGTTTTCATTGAAAAATTCGTAGTCGTTTTTAAGAAAATGGCGATTATATTTTACTGTAAATGAGAAATTTAAGCTCTTTTTCACAGGAATCTGTTGAATTTTCGAAAAACTTCATTTGAAGCGCTTCCACTCACAAATGAAAAAATGCATACAAATCGATGGAAATGTCTATATTAACGGTGTGAGATGTGTTTCCAGAAAATTATATTTGTATAATTTTTGAAAAAACATATGAATACACCGAAATGAAAATTGCAAAAGTTTGGCTTCTTCCGACGTCTTCCTACAAAATTGAAGACATGGATTTTTCCTTCAAATGAAATTTGTTGTGCATAAATAGTTCTTTCAAGTAGAACATGTATTTTTTTAAATTTTAGTAGTTTTCGTGCAATAGTGCATTCAATATTTGCAATTTTGAAAAATAACAAAAACAAGATTTTCTCAAAAACGGCTCCAAATTTTTTCTTTAAATTTTCGGAAAGGGTAGTGTCAAATGTACCCAAACCATGACATAAACGCCATATTGCTCTCTTATTTTGTTTTTTCAAAAATTAAAAATATGTAACTTTTTACTTGCCTCTCACGTCGGTAATATTCACACTAGAGACGATTTCTTAACATTATTATATTTACAAATAAAAGTATCCAAAGTTTTTTATGACAATCATTTATTTCAGCAATTGCACAACGTTTCATAACTCGTTTTGTTACATCAGGTGCTGAACTGAAGGGATAGCGTTCCCTCACTAAGTTCAGCATCTGATGATGTAACAAAACGAGTTACGAAACGTTGTGCAATTGCTGAAATAAATGATTGTGTGATGAGCCATACCGAAAAACCAAAAATTCAATTTAAATTAACTCCCATATAAATTATAAATTCTCGTCACATGGCCCAGAACTGAAGCAACGAAGCGGAAGAATCGCCGCGTTGGGAAAGAGAATGCTCTACGGAAAACATGTTGACAAGTTTAGATGCAACCCTCCAGAACTTTCCAAAAGAGTATTCTCAAAAACACCTGCCCGACGACTTGTATATATACGCGACGTGCAAAGCAACGATGAATCACTTAGTCTCCGTGCAGTGCGCCGCTCTGTTGTCGCCGATCACCATGATCACCATGAACACCGACGCCGTCGCAGCATCCAACCTCCTCCAGGCCGAGATCGGGGCTATGGTAAGACGCTGACGCCATCAAGAGCGCATCTCGATTCCCCCCCCTCTCACTCTCTCTCTCTCCCTCTCTTCATCCTCACTCTCCTTCTCCTCCTTCTCTCTCAGCTCGGTTGATTGATTGATTGATTCATGTTTCCGGGCGCGTCAACTGCTCAGGTCATTAGTCCCGTTAGTGTAGTGCATGTTTTTTCTCGGGAGATGGCGGTGATCTTCCCCCGCTGGATGGCGAGATCCGGCACCGACCTACCGTCGGCTAGTGGGGTTTCCCCCTAACCAGGACTCTCCCACCAGCGGGGCACCGCCCCAGCCGGGACAAGCTCTCAGCTCCCGACCGGTCCCCCGGGATATGTGGTAGTGTAGTGCATGTTAGTGTAAGTGTGTGTGTGTAATGGGAGAGGAAAGGACAAGGAATGGGAAGGATAGATCGCGCGCGGTCCGTGGCCCGTTTGATAGGGTACTGCTCCGGCATTCGCCTGGTGTTGATCGGAGAAACCACGGAAAACTACCGATCAGAGCAGCCGGCCGCTAGAATTCTCCTCCAGACAGCGACTGAATTCGACCTAGCTGAAAAGCTAGTGCCGAAAATCCTGCCGCCGTCAGGACTCGAACCTAGGACCTCCCGGTCAGAGGCGCTGCAGTGACATCAGTTGATGCACTGAGCTACCGCTCCCGGTCTCAGCTCGGAATAAGATGGTGACGAGTAATGAAATTAAACATTTGATTCAAAAATAAACGATCTTTGCTCATTTTTACCTTCTCCCCTTCCTCGACCACTCAGTTCATTAACGTGAAACCTCTCCTGTGTGGACTACGCTTGAAATTAGCATTCGCACAGGAGGGACGTCACAATTGTCATAAAAAACTTTGGATACTTTTATTTGTAAACATATATTGACAATCAAGAAGAAATATTGATTCATTATTATATTTATAAGTAAATGTGCTTTAAATAGTCTTGTAAATTTTCTCTAATACTCAACAGTTTTCTTTTAAAATGAATTCAAAATTTCGCATTTTCCGAAACCCTCAAACGCCATTTTCTCAAAAATGGCTCCAGTTTTTTCTTCCAACTTTTCCGATTAATACTGCTAATTGCACTGTTTAATATACTGCAAAGTTTATTTTGGTGTATTCTTTTGTTTTTTCAAAAATTACATAAATGTAATTTTTAAAGATCTCTCACATTGTTAATATGCACATTTCCATCGATTTGAATACATTATTGTATTTGTGAGTGGAAGTGCGTCACTGGATGACTTTAGATGAATTTTATCGAAACTTCAATAGATTCTTGGGAAAAAGAGCTTCAAATTTCGCATTCACAATAAAGCTGAAAGCCCATTTTCTTAGAAACGCCTCCGCATTTCTCAATGAAAATTGCCATTTTTACTACTTACCTTTATTATACTGGGTAATATATGTAATATAGAGATAGTTATGTAATGCTACGGAAAATCGATTTCGAGATTTCAACAAAAATACACGTTTGGGGTTGTATAAGGGGTCATTAGGAGGCAAAGTATCGAATGCAAATGAAACGCTTTCGATTTTTTTCTTTCTTTGTTGCTATTTTGTCGATTTGGAGATATGGCGGGGAAAACGTTTTTTGTCAACAATTCTTGAACCGGGCCTGGAAATTTTTTCTCAAGGGTGGGCCAACGTGAGCAAACGATGAACAAACGAATCAAAACACACACACACACACACACACACACACACACACACACACACACACACACACACACACACACACACACACACACACACACACACACACACACAAAAGCATTTTTGAATTTGATGCGCGCCAAATTCACGGATTCTGGGTGCCGTGAAATACGTTTTTCATCAATATCTGCTAAAGGAAACGTGGTAAAAAATAATCTAATTCGTGATTAAAGGTGTTCAAACGATGGACAAACGAAAACGCACCTCAAATTTTTGCTATAATTTGTGGAAGCAGGCTGGTATACATTTTCTAAGGGGTGGGTAAATGTGTTCAAACAATGGACAAAAGAGTGCAAATGATAATTTGTCGAATTTACAAAAAGTGGCGGAAAATTTGTTTTTTTCCGTAATTTTTTAACTAAACATAATATACCTTTTCCTAAGTGATAGATATTTGTTCTCCAAAGATGGACAAACGAAGGGGACAGAAAAATAACAAAATTTCCGCGTGTTTCTTGGTCTTTATTTGAATTGATAAAATGGCGGGAAAAAGGTTTTTTGTCTGTAACTTTTGAACTGGACCTGGTAAAAATTTTCTAAAGGATGGGTATACGTGGTCAAACGATAGACAAACGAATCCACGTAAAACGTTTCCAATTTTTTTTTCGGGCCATCTTCACGGTTTTCTTAAAAAAAATGTTTTGGTTGATCCGTTTGTGATAAAGTTCGTCTGGAGGTGTATAAGGGGTCATTAGGAGGTAAAGTATCGAATGCTAATGAAAAGTTTCGAAATTTTTCTTTCTTTGTTGCTATTTTGTCGATTTGAAGAAATGGCGGGAAAAAGTTTTTTGTCAAGCATTTTTGAAGTTGGCCTGATAAAAAGTTTCTAAAGGGTGGGCAAACAATCGACAAACG
This sequence comes from Teleogryllus occipitalis, assembly GCA_011170035.1. Lineage (NCBI taxonomy): Eukaryota > Metazoa > Arthropoda > Insecta > Orthoptera > Gryllidae > Teleogryllus > Teleogryllus occipitalis. The sequence continues at coordinate 62,580 of BLKR01003176.1, read as the reverse complement.
AATACACAAAAAAATTGCATTTTTGAATTTGATTCGGGCCAACTTCACGCTTTCCGGGTGCCGTGAAATACGTTTTTCGCCAATATCTGCTAAAGGAAACGTAAAAATAATCTAATTCGTGACTGAAGGTGGTCAAACGATGGACAAACGAAAACGCACCTCAAATTTTTGTATCTTTAACATTAGACAAAATCTTGTAATTTCATAAAAGTGTGAAGTTGGCCCGAAAACATTTTATTTGTGTTCTAATTTTTGAACGGAGGCTGGTAACATTTTTTCTAAAAGGTGGTCGAACGTATGCACATGAAAATTGGAAATTTTAAGTTCTTTTTCGGGGCAACTTCACGGGGGTCCGTAGGTGGAAGGGTATTGGGCGCGAACGGATGGATTTACGACGAAGGTCGAAGGGGGCTCTCCTTTTCAGGGCTGACGAGGGGGCGGGGATTTCTGAATGTCATGGGAAGTAACAGATTTGGACCGAGGGGAAAGGGCGGGCGCATCTGCGCGCTGCAATGTGCCCACTTTCTCATATATTAAAGCAATACGTTGTGTTTCCCTCATTAAAGCAATAATATTTGATTATTACTAGGGAGCGAATTTCTATGATTTTGTATATTTTTGTCCGGTGCTTCAAGACAGCTAAGTTGAATTTCTTGACATTTTGTTAGAATTGGGTACTATAAAGACAGCGGTGGATCTACGCATGGGCACTGGCCTCTGAGCTGCATATTTTCTTTTATCAAAAAAAAAAAATTTATTCGAAAAATTGTTTATTGACAGGAATTCCAATTACCCGTGTTTACTTAACAAGGGCATTTGCGCTCGGACAGCTGGCCAGCAAAGAACGATAACGTCGATTTTTTAAAACAAACTTACGTAAAATCAATTTTTTTAATACTATAGCTTTCAGCGTGTGAAAACCCATTTTTTGTTATATAAATATGTTTATTAAATTACAGTTAGGTGATTGTATTATTATTATTATTATTAATTGAATAAATACTTCAGAAATTATTGAAAACTATTGTCTTTATTGAAAATTAAGGAATAGAAGCCAGTGGGTCTAAACAGCACATACTTTCTCGCCCTTAGTAATGGTTATGTAATACTACTTTTACCGCAATTTGTCTGAATTCAACACATCTCATTCATTTGTTGTAAAACTCGTTACAAATTCAAATTACGTTCACGAAGCACGGGAAATTCGAAGCGGGGACTATATTTGACGTCAAATTACACAAAAATACTTATATTTTCGAAAAATTAAACATGGCTTTATTTGAAGATCGCTTTTTGATAAACACATTTCATTAAAATAATATCTTCATAATTGTTGTAGGATGACTCCAAACAAATTTAAAAAATTTTCCCAATTTTTGAAAAAGTAGGGACAAACATGAGACCTGCACCATTCCCTTAAGCGTCCTTTACGGTATCCAAGGTCAACATTTAATAAAAAATGTGGCGCCGTTTTTAAGACAAAATGGTTTTAAGGAAATGCAAAATAGCCAATCTGGTGGCCGAGATCGCTAAGGCAAGTAGTGATGTAGCGATCTCGGACCGAATGGTCGCAGGTCGCTAGGACATGATTGTATTTGTGTTGGTCCTTTCACCCCTTATCATTACCATATCGTTTCATCTTCACAGATACCATAAAGTTAACTCCATTAGTGGTCGCTAATGGCCTAGATGTTGATGCGACCTTAAAAAAAATAAAAAATGCGTTTGATAAGATTACGCCAAAAATACTCATTTTTTGAAAAATTGTACATGACATTATTTGAAGATCAGTTTTTGATGAACACACTTCATTACGAAAGAAAAAAAATTATCTTCATAATTGTAGTTGTAGGAAGACGCCGAATAATAATTTTAATATTTGCAATTTTTAAAAAAATCAGAATTTTCAACGAACATGAGACCTGCACAATTCTCTTAAATACGCTATGGGAAGTCAAAATTTAATCAAAATTGTTGGAGCCCTTTTTGAGAAAAAATTGCTTACACAAAATTAAAAATTGCTTAATTTCACACAAAACTACGCGAAAAGTACTCAAGTTTTCGGAAAATTGTGCATGACCTCATTTCAAAATTTATCTTTAAGGGACATACTTCATTAAGGAAAAATCTCTATCTTTAATATTTTAGTTGAAGGAAGACAACGAAAACAATTTTGAATTTTTGCAATTTTCGAAAAATTACGGGTTTTCAACGAACATGAAGCTTGCACCATTCTCTGAAACGTCCTTCACACTATCCAACAACAAAATGTAATCAAAAAAGTTGGAGCCTTTTTTTTTAATGTCCCAGGGATTTCATATAAAGTACCCCCAAAAATTAAAACATCGGTTTCAAATTCAAATGGTCGCGACATCAGCCATCGATTGGAGAATATCAATTTTGGAAAAAATATGCTGATCGGTTTAGCCACTAGCGTTGTCACAGACGAACGGACGAGCAAACGGCCAGACGTTTTGCAGTCAACTGAATTTGTGGTATCGGCGACCCAAAAAACATGGATTCTAGCTACACACGTGTTAGGATTTTTTCTTCTAAATTTAGCAATTGGATTTATCTGTTTATTTGTTTACCTGTGTTTGACAAAAATATTTTTTTCTGTCGAAAATTCGCCTTTTCCCCTGCAGCATTATGTAACTTTCTCTCTACCCCATAGTGGGAAAGTAAAAAGGGCGGTACGAAGTGTGGTGGCCAGGGGTGCCCCATGTGTAAATCTGCCATCGTATGTAGATTAATTTGTTACTGCATATTTGGCTGATATTTCCTGTTGGTGCATAGTCATGTAATAATAGGATCACATTTTGCATATTTCATTAAAATAGAGACTTATCTGTAAAACGTTTCATTTTACATATAATCTATTTATTTCTGAGCGTTCATTGATTAGAAAGAGCTTGTCACGGTTCGAGTTTTTCTTCTATTCTATAAATGATAAAATATTTGTGCAAATGTAGGATATTTCTTGATATTGTTTTAAATGAAAGTGAAAAAGTGAAACAAGACACACAATGTATTCCACTAAGGTGCATATTTACTTCAATTATTTCTCCCACAAAGTAAGTTTAGTTATATCATGTTTGAACAAAAGTATATCTTTTCATTCCTGACATGCTTCTTCCAAATTTTATCAAGAAAGGTTTTTACATGAAATGAAATATTGTTTATTTTAATTGCATACTGAAGTGCATATTTTAGAATGTTATTAATGTTAATAAATGCATATTTTTAAAAGCATATTTCTTAGGGCATAAAATCCTCTCTCTAATAACTATATTGGAAAGAAAACAATACATGAGGATATCGTAACTCGTCATTCTAGTCTGGCGAAGCCCACAAACTAGACGAGAGGTGAAATATGATAATTCCACGACACACAGGGATTTAAAATAACTGAACTTCAAATAGTATAAAATATAAACAAATTTAATAAACAACCATAAAGAGATTCAATTCAATATACATATAGAATTTTCACAGTACAATTAATTTTTCACATACAACATTAAACACTGACAGGGTGTTTTTCGGATAGAAAATGTGAAGAAGAAATAGAGAGTTCTGGATCTAATATACTCAAAACACATCCTACGAGATGTAATGAACCTGTAACTAATACATGTATTTTTTTGTTATGTATTAGCGCCTGATTTTCTACAAATGTAACAGCATCAAAAACACAAGAAAAAGAATAACTTCGCTTGAGTACATTAGAAGTTTCTTTACATTGTTCATTTTTGATTTCTGCATGTTTGGTGTTCAACATGTCTTCAGATAAACTGTTCCATATCTTATGTATTCTTTTACTGGAAGTTCGTTGTTGGTCAGCAGATACCTTCAAATTTGCCTGATCTGAAAAAAAATATTCCAATAGCTATTAAACCACGTTAATCCTCATCTCATTAACTTCTTATTTGTGGACACCAAATTTATAAATTGTTTAAAAGACTAATATTTATTTAGCCATAGGAAAAATTATTTGTACACATCAATATCTAAATATTATGTTTGATGAGTTAAAATATACACTAATGTGGCTGGCTGTTCTATTAATAAAACAATTTAAACCAAACTGATTTAAAAACAACACAGTAAGGCAGGACAATTCTCCTCCTTAATATAATATAAGAAAAACTGTATTAAATGGAAGGTTATTCAAGAATGCCTCCAGCAGATGTGAATAAAATATTTGTTTAGCTTTTCAATCCCAAATTATTTATTATGAAGGAATAAACTTTTAAAGCATAAAATTGAGAAATGGGAAAGTTAGAAGGCTCAAAAACCGGTTTTCAACATTTCCCTGGCATTGACCGATTTCTCTTTTGCCAGTTTTTTCAAAAATATTACGAAGACTTTTTTTGAATAAGAATGGAAAGTGATTTCACACTCCCAGAATGGATTGAGAAAATCAAAATCTAGGGAGACGGCCCTTTTTCTTTTCTTAAAGATGTTGGTTAATCTAAACTCTTATTTCTTGCCTTCACAGGGACCAGCTTGCAGCTGTAGCCGTCACCCTGCTTGGCATTACATCCTCTCTCTGCCATCTGTATCTAGGGTCTTGGGAAGGGTGTCACCCACTCCCTCCCCATTTCCCCTCTCTAGTTATCCAGGGTGACACCTTACCCTATTGATAACCCACTAAGGTAGCTGCAGCCCTTCCCAGCTGGTCCTGGGTTATCACCTAGACATGCCATTGTAATCCTTATCGGAATGATGGTTAATGAAAGGATAGGGTAGGGTAGAGAATGCTTGATGGAGCGATCCGGTTGAATGCATATTGGCATTGGGAATGGGTGTACCCCTAGAAATCCTGCCACAAACCTACATTGTCCAACACAAATTCCATTCGGGACCGCCTTAGAACCCAGGCATGCAGTCTGACCATTACACCATGAACTGCTCCAATCAGTGAATCAAAAGGAAGTGCCTATTGGAATACTTTTGGATTCGAAAATATTTGGCGTTACTGGCCATAACATTTTGCTTTCAAGATTACCTTCAAATGAAAATCGTGGTGTTGTCTTAAACTGGATATCCTCTTACCTTAATCACTGATCCCAAAGAGTAGAAATACTGTACTGACGTGAAAGAATATTATTTATTCATATTTCCGATTCTTTGTCAATGGGGTTGCATGGGAGGCCGCTGGGTTTGATCTTAGGTCCTAACTTCTTTCCTTTATACATACACGATATGTCCTCCTCCGTTAGAAATGGAAGAACAGTTCTGTTTGCTGATAACATGTAATTTGTTTGGGAAAATACAAAACCAAAAAAAATGAAACTTTAAGTACTACGGTTTGAGTTGTTTGAAATTGGTTTCGCAATAAATTACTAGTAAACAAAGGAAAATACGTTTCAATGCAGTTTTGCATTTCAAACAGAATTGCATGTACAAGTGAAAATGACCAATATGCAATTGGCTGATATTAAAGCAACAAAAATTTCTGAGTCTCTCAACTCAGTCAAATCTTAAATGGGATGTCCATAAAATTAATTGAATGCTAAATTAAGTTCATTGTGTTGCACATTCAGAATTCTTTTAATTTCAGACAGCTTTCCTGCAACTTGTTGCATGTAGTTTGGAAATGTAGTATTCCACCTTAAATGTGGCATGATAATCTGGGGAAGCACCTCCTATTGTACCCACAAACTTTTACATGCACACACACACACCAAAAAAAAGCACACACCAAAAGTATGAATAATAAGTAAAATGCTATCCACGTGAATACTGCAGGCCTCTCTCCATTGAGCTTAGAAACTTACCACTGCCATACCAATTTATTTATGAATAGGTAGTTTTTGTCTAAACTCTTACTCAGTGTAGGAACATTTTTCATGCAATACATATGTTAATAATTGCAATACATCATAGAAACATATTCACAGGTGTCAGTATTAACAGCTCTCTACATAAAATCCACATATATGTAATACATGTTAGTTACTTTGCAATATAACACCAAGTGACATTAAAGAATTAAAATCAATACACAAATCTACAGTGCTACATGAAATTTTTTCTTGTGCATAATTGTTTCTCTGCAATTGGAACCGAAAATGAAAGAATGATACATCATAACGAAAAAATAATATTTCAATAATGACTTATAAAGCACTAATTAAAACTTGTACTGTATAATTTTTAAGACTAAATATGCCTGTAACAAATAATTTACTTCAATTCTGGGCCAATGACCTCTCTCCCTTCAATCAGTTTTTTTGTTGTTTCCCTGATCCATTGAGCAAAAGCTGATATAGCCTCTTGTTTTGCTTCTGAACATAAATCATGCTTCACTATGCACACGTTTTGTTGAACTCCCCTTATGTTAATTGTACACAGAGAAGAGTCAGGAGTTGAGGTTGCTATTCTGTTAGCAATACTGAAAAATTACATCTGTAGTTTGTTTACCAATGCAAATAAATTTGAATTTGAGAAAATGCCTAATTTGAAATGTTGCTAACCCGATTTTATTAATATACTTTTATTCATCAAATATAAATATAAAAGGGTGGGGAAGAGATTCTCAAGTGTAGAGTGTGGAGCTCAAGAAAACGTAAGCGGATATTATTTCTACTCTCATATACAGTTTTTACTTTTTTTCTTTTTTCATCTCCCCCCCTTAATTAAATCAAATCAGTGTATATCACATACAAACAATTTACCTCTTGGATTAATGCTAGTGTGGAAATAGGGAGAGACAACTAACTTGCAATTCCGTCATACATTGTCAGGAAGATGCACAGCACTTTTCCTGAAGCCGATGGGAAGTAAGTGGGTTTCCATGCATCGAATAAATTGCCTCGTTAATTTAAAAAGAAGTTAATGTACAGCCCTAATGGCCTATAAAACATACTTGGCACTAAATCCTGAAGAAATGAACTGCTCATCTCCACATGACGAGATGAAATTCTGTGAGCGAAGCTTACTGAAATTTTTTTCTCAAAGTTCTTCCCAAACGTACTTAATGACAGAACTGAAGAATCTGGAGATGTAAAAGTAGTTCTAGGAAATATGCATATTTACAAAATAGCATAAAAATTGTTAGAGAAAGAACGAAAGAAAGTAAAAAAAGGGGAAAAAAGGAAAAGAAAAAAAAGAAGAAAACAATAAAAAAATAATTGTACACTACCTAAGAGTACCCCAACTAGAGTAGCAGATATCAGTATATTGGATGTTTTCCATGCAAGTTCTCAGAATTCCATGAGCGCTGATGAACATTTTTATATATTGTTGTGATACCAACAACCATTTTGTATTTATTTTCAAATTATTTATTGGAGAAGCACGAAGCCTACATCTTAGACATTTCTGACTGAAGGAAATCCATATAAAAAACAATGTTTCGACTTTTTGTTCCCACACTCATAGTTTTTGATGACACAGAAAGCGGAACTCTGAACAAAATCGTATTCGTCAGATTGCTTTGCCCAATCTGATACCTTTTTGTGTAAAACACTTTCTAAATATTTAATCTCGCATTACATGTCCGTCTTTACAAAATCAGTTTGATTCGTCAGATGTGTGCTAGTTTCATCACTCATACAAATACTTCCATTGTCTTCCAAAGTGTGTCCATGATGCAAATCAACTAGAAGTGTTTTCTGTTGCACACTTTCAATCACTGCAGAAGTATTTCACACGCAGTGGTACACAAAACATGTCATTCACAAGGCAGAAGGGTTGTTGGCACCATGACATCTTAAGCTTTCCAAGGTATTGCCTTAACTAGAAATCTAATCAACGTAGAGAAACGTGACAAAGACAATTGATAATGAATCGCTTCAAGCTTTACAATAACAAAAACTTAATTTTTTGTGTTTCTCTCTTTTGCATGAGGATTAAAACATACAGCATTACATTCTGGTGCAAGTATTTCTTTCTTTAATCTCCCTGATTTTAGGCGCATTTGTTTTGTCCTTTTTTTATGATTTATCTTGGTGAATCTGTATTTCCTTCTCTTTTATCTTCACTTCATTACTGGTGACCCCAATTCTCTTTTCAATGTCATCACATTTTACTTTTTCATCTTGCTACATACACAGTGAAGAGTGTGTACTGTAATCCTACAGAGGAAATAAGTGAATATTCCGATTGAAACTGTAAAATCTATTGACAGAAAAACATCAGCCTAGCTGTCCATCCATGGTCAAAACCGACACCTAAACCGTTCAGACCATTTTCTCCAAAATTGATATTCCCCAATCAATACAAACAAACTCTAGGACCTGCCATTTTGAAATTGATATTTTTATTTAGGGGGACAAATTAGACAATAAAGGCGAAGGGAAAAATGAGGCAGGACAAAATGGGTCAAAGGGACAAAATAGGGCAATGGGATGAATGAGACAAGGGGACAAAATTGGACAGGGGGGAATGGGACAATGGAGGAAAACGAGACTAGGGGTCAAAATGAGCCAAGGGGACAAACAGAAAAGGGTGACTAATGGGACAAGTCCACTTGGCCTTGTCAATCAGTGCATCATTTAACATCTTCACAATGATTTCTATTCTTGTTTATGTTCCTTTTCAGTTCATACAATGTCATTCTTTTAAGATTTTCTCTTCACAGGTCCATTCAAAAATATTTGTCTGAATCATGTGACAAATTTGTGGATGCCTACAATACATCCACAAATATACAAAGGCTGTTTGATCAGTTTGGTAAAAATGGAAGAAAAAAATTTTTTTAAGAAAAAACCTTACCTTATTTTTCAACTTAGTCTCCTTCTCGGTCTATACACTTTGCCCAGCATGTTTCCAATTTTTTCATCCCATCGGAAAAATAGGATTTGTCAAACTCTGCAAAATACCCGTTTACAGCAGCAATCACTTCCTCATTTGAGGAAAATTTTTGCCCACCAAGCCAAGTTTTCAAATTGGGGAGTAGAAAGAAATCACTCGGGGCTAAATCCGGCAAATGTGGTGGATGAGAAACCAGTTCGAGTCCTAACTGATGCACTTTCTCAATTGTGACTGCTGCTGTGTGGGATGGAGCATTGTCTTGATAGAACAGCACTTTCTTGTGCGACAACCTTGGCCGTTTTTCGATCAATTTCTGTTTTAAACTATCCAATAATGAAGCGTAATAGCACCCAGTTATGGTTCTGCCCTTTTTCAAATAATCTATAAGGATTACACCCTGATAATCCCAAAAAAACCGTTGCCATCACCTTTCCTGCAGACAAACTTGTCTTCGCCTTCTTCGGTGCACTCTCACCAGTCTTTATCCAGTTTTGAATCTGCGCCAAAAGTCCTGCTGATTTCGCCTTAACATTGTCAGATTTTGCCTCGAAATGTTCTTTCGAGTCAGTTTTTGATCCAAAGTGAGCAATCGCAGCACCCATCTCGCGCACATCTTTTTCATGCTCAGTTTTTTGTGCAAGATGAAGTGCACTCTTTCAGTTGAGATGCCAACAGCATCAGCAATCTCACGCACTTTCACTCTGCGATCTTTCATTACCAGATTGTACACTTTTTCCACGGTTTTCGGTGTGGTGACCTCAACTGGCCAGCCAGAGCGGACTTCATCTTCTGTGCTTCTGCGACAACGTTTGAACTCATTAATCCAGAAGTAAATTGTCTTCAATGCTGGCGTAGAGTTTACATGTACTTCATCTAACTCATTTTTGATCTGCGATGCTGTCCAGCCCTTCAAATAAAAATGTTTAATCACAGCACGAAACTGATTTTTCTCCATCTTCTACGCCGCACGTCAAACTCACGCATTCAGCTGGTTGCCAATAATTAACTACGCGTTGTATTTGTTTAAAAAGTCAAACAGCTGTCTACAAAGAATCGTTCTTTCTAACAATGCACGCTCTTTCATAGAAATTTACCAGACTTATCAAACGACCTTCGTAATTTGGTAAAATAGACATGGAACATTTTTATCACCTTTATAGCTTATTATTACATTAACATTTAATAAAATTATAAAAATTTATTTTTACGATTTTGTGTGACATGGAAAGGCAATATTAAAACATAAATCCTAACTAACTAGATTTAATCTGCAAAAGTAAGATAACCCAATATGTTTTGAACGAGATATTTAGGGAAAAATCTGTCTTACATTTGGGTAAATATGGCACAAGCATTTTCAAGATCATGAGATCTAAATGGTGAGAAGAGAAGAAGAAGAAGAGGAGAGAAGAAGAAGAGAAGAAGCAAAGAAGAAGAAGAGAAGAAGAAAAGAAGAACAGAAGAAGAAGAGGAGAAGAAGAGGAGAAGAAGAAAAGAAGAGAACAGAAGAAGAAGAGAAGAGAAGAAAAAGAAGAGGAAGAGGAGAAGAAGAAGAGGAGGAGGAGGAGAAGAGGAGGAGAAGAGAAGAGGAGGAGGAGAAGAAGAGAAGAAGAAGAGGAGAAGAAGAAGAAGAAGAGGAGGAGAAGAAGAAGAGAAGAAGAGGAGAAGAAGAGAAGAGGAGAAGAAAAGAAGGGAACAGAAGAAGAGAAGAGAAGAAAAGAAGAGGAGAAGAAGAAAAGAAGAGAAGAACAGAAGAAGAGGGGAAGAACAGAAGAAGAGGAGAAGAAGAAGAGGAGAAGAGGAGAAGAAGAGAAGAAGAGGAGAAGAAGAGGAGGAGAAGAAGAAGAGAACAGAAGAGGAGAAGAAGAAGAGGAGGAGAAGAAGAAGAGAACAGAAGAAGAGAAGAAGAAGAGAAGAGGAGAAGAAGAAGAGAAGAAAAGAAGAGGAGAAGAAGAAAAGAAGAAGAGGAGAAGAAGAAAAGAAGAGAAGAAAAGAAGAGAAGAAGAAAAGAAGAGGAGAAGAAGAAGAAGAGGAGAAGAAGAAGAGAAGAAGAAGAGGAGGAGGAGAAGAAGAAGAGGAGGAGAAGAAGAAGAGAACAGAAGAAGAGAAGAAGAAGAGAAGAAAAGAAGAAGAGGAGAAGAAGAGGAGAAGAAGAAGAGAAGAAGAAGAGAAGAAAAGAAGAGGAGAAGAAGAGAAGAAGAGAAGAAAAGAAGAAGAGAAGAAGAAGAAGAGGAGAAGAAGAAAAGAAGAAGAGGAGAAGAAGAGAAGAGAAGAAGAGAAGAAGAGAAGAAAAGAAGAAGAGAAGAAGAGAAGAAAAGAAGAAGAGGAGGAGAAGAAGAGAGGAAGAAGAGGAGAAGAAGAGAGGAAGAAGAGGAGAAGAAGAAGAGAAGAAGAGGAGAAGAAGAAGAGAAGAAGAGGAGAAGAAGAAGAGAAGAAGAAGAGGAGAAGAAGAGGAGAACAGAAGAGAAGAAGAAGAAGAGAAGAGAAGAAAAGAGGAGAAGAACAGAAAAAGAAAACAAGGAAGGAATACAGAAAGAAAGCTCAAAATAGAATATAATATATAATTTATTAGCCAATATTGTAATAGAAGAAACATTTAAATTTTACACTTACCTGAAGTTGCAGGAACATGTCTCTCAACTACATTAGGACAAAATACAGCAACATCAAACTTGCATTTAATTAGAGGTGCCAGAAAATTGAATATATCTCTCTCTCCTCCCACATTAAAGATTAAAATTGTCATAACATCTCTGGAATTCACAAAAAAACAAATCTTATTTATATAATAAAAGTCATGACCATAACGCAAGTGTAGCACACTAAGATGTTAATGCAGTAGATTTTTAAATATTATATTTGTCAGGTTGAGTTTGAGTCATAAATAGTAAATTTAATTATCATTGCCGACATTTCAAGTGTTTATTTAGACTTCAGAAGGGCTACAATAATGAATTTGTCAGCCTGGATAACCGAGGTCAATATCACAGCATAGTTGCAGTTAAAAATGTTACTTCAATTATTATTATTATTATTATTATTATTATTATTATTATTATTATTATTCCGAAAAACCCGATCGGGCGATGTCATCGAATTGGGCAAAGATGCTCAAAACGGGAAAGATTTTAGGGAAGCGCTGACGGCCGCACTCGGAGAAACTGGATCGGTGAGGAGCGGCGTGCCGAGAATCACCCTCGAAATTCGGGACCTAGACGTACTCACAACAAAAGAAGAGGTGGAGTAAGACAGGCGATCCCGCAGCTGAAAAGTGAAGCTCTCGTCTCCCTTTCGAAGGCTAATACCAAACAGCAGAAGTATGCTGTTGTGGAACTTGATGAAAGCGATGCCAAAACTCTCCTAAAGGCTGGAAAGACCAATATGGGATAGATCATCTGCAGCATACAACAACGGCTGACGGTTACTCGCTGCTATCGATGCCTGGGATATGGCCATTTCGCCCGAGAATCCACGGGGCCCAACAGAGAAGGCATCTGCTATAGATGTGGCGAAAAGGTCACAAAGCAGCAGACTGCAATGCCGCAGCGAAATGCATACGGCAAACCCAAGCCACTCGCATCGCACAGGTTCCGGAGCCTGCGCAGCATTCAGGGACGCCTTAAAGAAGACAAAGGGTGATTCGAGGAATAAATGGTGCGGGTTCTACAGGCGAATTTAAATCGAAGCAAGGCGGCAAATGACCTCCTCCGGCAAATTGCCTTCGAGAAAAAGGTCGACATCGTGCTGATCAGTGAACAGTACAACAACATGGACAAGCGACAATGGACAAGCGACAATGGACAACCGACACTCTGGGCACCGCAGCAATTTGGAGACCTGAACCCCGCAGCACGAACGTGGAAGGGCAGGGTGCCGGAGCAGGCTACGCTTGGATAAGATGCAGAGGTATCACTTTCGTCAGCTGCTACTTCACCCCAAACCAGCGGATCAGAGACTTCGAAAAGAATCTTCACCACCTTGAAGATACCTTACTGTCCATGCAAGGCGAAGTCCTAGTCGCCGGAGATTTCAACGGCAAGGCCCTTGAGTGGGGAATGCCCTACACAAACACCAGAGGGAGACTCATCCTCGAAATGGCAGCGCGACGGAACCTAATCATTCTGAACACGGGCAACATAGCGACTTTTACGAGACCAGGCTGCGCAGGGACCATCCCAGACATCTCACTGGCGACAGAAAAACTGTCCGCCCAAATCAAAGATTGGAGAGTCATCGACGACTACACCGGAAGTGACCATCAATACATAACGTTCTCGCTCGCGGCAAGCAGCACCCGGAAATACCGCACGACATGCAAAATTTGGAACACCGACAAAATGGACGAGACAACATTTAAAACGGAAATCGACAAGACAAAAGACGCACTAGAAGAAGTGGCCAACCAAACGGACGACAGCAACTTTGACAAGCTAGTGGACAGAACGATCGAGGTGATCATACAAGCGTGTAACGCCTCGATGCCACGCAAAGCAAATCTCCCCAACCGAAGGCCTGTGTATTGGTGGAATGAGGAGATAGCAGACCTGAGGAGGGAATGCCTTCGTCTCAAACGCCAAGTCCAGCGCGCCAAGAAGAACGCCAAGGCAAACGAAAAGACCGGGGCATACAAGCAGGCAAAGAAAAAACTAAGAAAAGCCATCGCTGAAAGCAAAGCCGCAAAATGGGAGGTGCTACTGCAGGACGTGGATAAAGACCCTTGGGGACTAGGTTACAAACTAGTCACCAAGAAACTAGGTGCTGGCCCTTCGCCGGAGACCATGGACAACATAGTGAACGCACTATTCCCAATGCACCCGGCAAAAATAAACAGAGAGTTCCGAATAAACCAGAGCGATATCCCCCTCTTCTCGAAGGAAGAACTCCAAACAGCGGCAAGCTCCCTACAAAACAGAAAGGCTCCCGGGCCAGACGGAATACCAGCTGAGGCGCTGAAGATCCTGGCAAACTCCCACCCACACCTCTTGTTGAATTTGTACAATGCGTGCCTAAGGGAGGGCAAGTTCTGTTCAAGATGGAAGAAGGCAAGACTTGTACTAATCAGCAAGGGCAAAGGACAGGAACACTCTCCTACATCCTACAGACCACTGTGCATGCTCGACACAACGGGCAAACTCCTCGAGAAGCTCCTGAAACCCCGCATCCAGTCTGCAATCGACAAGGCAGGAGGCCTATCAGACACGCAGTATGGCTTCTCAAAAGGAAAATCAACCTTGGACGCCATAAGGAAAATAACAGACGCAGCAGCCAAAACGGAAGAGGGCAACCACTGGTCCAGACCGCTGTGCATGGTCGTCACTCTGGATGTGCGCAATGCATTCAACTCTGTGCGCTGGGACGATATCATGGAGGCTCTGGGAAACTTTGATGTACCGACGTACCTACTGCGCATCCTGAGCAGCTACCTGATAGACAGACTTCTAATCTACGACACCGAGGACGGACAGAAAAGCAAGCGACTGACGGCAGGAGCGGCGCAAGGATCCATCCTAGGACCAGACCTCTGGAATGCTAACTATGACGCCATCCTCAAGCTGACAATGCCCGATGGCATCTTCTTTGTAGGATACGCGGACGACCTTGCAGCAATCATCACTGCACGCACGCTAGAGGGCCTACAAATAAAACTGAACCAGACGATGAGACAAATACAGACATGGATGACAGACCACAAACTAGAACTGGCCATAAACAAAACGGAGATAATCCTTTTGACAAAACGCCGACTGGACCCTGTGGTGAGTATGGAAATACAAGGGCACTGTATCCAAGCGGCAAAAAGTGTTAAATACCTCGGGCTGACACTGGACCGCAAACTCACCTACTGGGAACACATAAAAAACGCATCACAAAAGGCCGCAAAGATTGTAACAGCCCTGGAGAGACTTATGGCCAACACAAAGGGCCCAAAGCCCAATAAGCGCCGAACCCTGCTCTCCATAGCACAGTCCATCATGCTATACGGCGCAGAGATCTGGGCCAACGCGCTGAGGCACGAAAGGTACTCCAACTGACATCCGTGCAGAGAAGAGGAGCCCTGAGGATAACAACCCTGAGGACAGTTTCGGATGCCGCTAGCTGTGTGGTCGCGGGAGTAATCCCAATCGATCTACTGGCACAAGAACGAAAGGAGCTATACGACAAGAAACCTCTGACTAACCCGACAGACGCCCGAAGAAAGGCAAGGAAACGCACTCTTCGACAGTGGCAGAGAAGATGGGAGAGCGAAGACAAAGGCAGGTGGACAGCCAGACTCATTCCCAAAGGTGAGCCCTGGACAACACGCAAACACGGCGAGACAGATTTTCGTCTCACCCAATTTCTCACGGGACATGGACACTTCCGAGCCTACCTACACCGGATGGCTAAAGTGGACAGATCAGACTGCACGTACTGCGGCCACGCTAAGGACGATGCCCAGCACACATTCTTCGAATGCGAGAGATGGCACGTACTAAAGCACGAGGTACAAACAAAGCTAGGAGACATCAATCCAGACAACGTGGTGGACAAGATGTTAAAAAGCCGCGAAAATTGGATCACGATCGCAGACTACGTGACACGAATCTCGAGACAGAAGAAAAACGACGAGAAAACAGCACAAAACACGACTAACCGTAGAACAAACTAGACCCACCAAACAAAACCGACGACACAAGACAAAATACGCTTGACAAACTACAAAAGACAGAAGAGAAGCCTATAGGCCAAGAACACGGCCCCACTCTGATGAAATGCTGAAGAAGCGATACCGGAGTGGACAAGGCCAAGAAGAAACGGGGTTTGTGTTTTTTAGTGGGTGCGAGCCTCACACTACCTAGGGAAACGGCCACACGGCTCTCTAGGTGTCTGGTAGAGATTTTTCACACCATCCCCAAGCCAAAAAAAGATTATTATTATTATTATTATTATTATTATTATTATTATTATTATTTGTTTTCTTTTCACTACAAAAAGTGTCGGAGGACAATCTCAAGACACAATTTGTCAGTACGAAGTCATGGAGCTTCGGTGAAGAAATACTTTTACTTATGGTCTTGTGTTAGTACAGTTCTCACAACTTGTAGTCTTTTACATTTTGATGGATTCAAGTGATGTCTTCATATTCTAAGTACGCTTTCTTCCCTAATCGAGACTCAAAAATTTCCTGACTATATTTGCTGTGCCCAGTAAAGCGGCTTTTTGCATTGTTCTGAGGTGTTTTTCTTTTAATCGCAGCCTTTGTCCAGTTTTCAACCAATCCTTGGTTACCACGCCATTTGCTGACACTATCACAGGCACTATGTCTACGCTCTGCAACCTGTACATGTCCCTCAACTCCACAGCGAGAGGTTGGTATTTTCGTTTCTTTTCAGCAATAGTTGACACCAGTTTGTCGTCTGTGGGAACTGCAACATCGATTATCATTGCTCTTTTTGTTGTTTTATCAAATAAGACAATATCTGGTCTGTTTGCTTCAACCGCCCTGTCTGTTATAATCGTGCTGTCCCATAATATTCGTGCCAAATGATTACTGATAACTTGCTGAGGCTTACATTTGTAATAGGGTTGCTCCTCTTCTACAAGTTGATAATTCTTTGCCAGTGCCTGGTGAATTACTTTGGCTACATTATTATGTCGTTGTAAATATTCAGTTTGCGCCAAAGATGGACATTCGTTACTTATATGCTGGATTGACTCATTGTTGATTTTACACAATTGGCACCTGCTATTGATCTGTTGGCCCAAGACATACTTTTGATAAGCTCTTGTTTTCACTACTTGGTCTTGTATGGAGAAGAGGAATCCCTCTGTTTCACCATAAAGCCCCGCTGTTCGTAGCCATTCCGTGGACCATTTCAGATCAATATCATCAGCAGTCAGCGTTGTTATAAACCGGCCGTGTAGCTCTTTCGTCTTCCAGACATCAACTCGGTCCTGAGCTGTTATATAGGAAAAGCTTCTACTTTCTTGGGCTAAACTTAATGGGCTGATGTTTTATCCTGAAAACAAATTGCCTTGTGAAGTGGAGTGTCACGTGAAAGGAAAAAATTATGGAGTTTCTCCTCCTGCTGACGACTTCTAAATTTAGCAGTCCTCTGCCTGCTTTATTTCGAGATAGATATAACCTTTGTATCGAACTATGCGGATGGTGAAGTCGATGTTTAGTTAGCGTCGTTCTCAGCTTTCTGTCGAAAGTTTGCAAAGAGGTGTCGGTCCATTTTATCACTCCGAAGGTATATGTTGCAACAGGGATAGCCCATGTGTTAATTGCAGTAATTTCGCTTCTCGAATTGATATGCGTCTCACATATTTTATTTACTCTGGAGATGACCTTCTTTTGAATCGTATTTCTGGCACTTGTGTCAGAAATTTCCAATAGCTGCAACATTCCTAGGTATTTGTAAGTGTCTTCATTGCCAAGGCTTTGAATAATTATGTCACTAGAGAGTTGTAATCCTCCTTCCTGTTCTTGAACTTTACCACGTTTGACATTTAATATCGCACATTTATCTAAACCAAATTCCATGCAGATATCTTTGCTGAATTGTTGGACAAGCATAAACTCACTATGTAGTTGGTCTTTATTACATGCGTAAAGTTTAAGGTCATCCATATAAAACTGATGCGACATGCGAACATCCGGATTTCTCTTTATACAATATCCATATCCGGACTCTCTTATCATTCTGCTCAGCGGGATGAGGGCGATGCAAAACCACAGTGGGCTCAAACTGTCGCCCTGAAACATACCTCGCCGAATTCTGACTTCCCTGGTCTGATAGGAAATACCACCTTGCCTAACGTGAATAAAGGTCTTCCACTCGGACATGCATACAGAGAGAAAATTCAATAAAACTGGATTAATCTTATAAATTTCAAGGGCGCGTAAAAGCCATGAATGAGGAACAGAGTCAAATGCCTTTTTGTAGTCCACCCATCCTACAGATATATCATGTAGGCGTTTGCGAACTTGCTGTGTGATCACACTATCTATAACCAAAAGCTCTTTGCATCCTCGTGTCCCCTTTTGACATCCAATTTGCTCAGGAGGTAAAAGGTTTTGATTTATCAGATGATCATTAATTTTGGAAGCTATAACTGATGTCAATATTTTGTATAGTGTTGACAGACATGTGATTGGCCGAAAGTTCTCTGGTTTACTATTGTCACTTTGTTTAGCCAACATAATTGTTTTCCCCGCCAACAAGTATGTAGGTAAAGTGACTGGATCTTGCAGAGCAGCGTTAAAGAAATTAGCTAGGTGAGGGTGGAGAGCAGGAAAGTATTTCCACCATTCATTATGAATGCCATCAGAGCCAGGTGCCTTCCAGTTCTGTGTCTTTCTGGTGGCTGCTGTAATATCAGCTTCAGTAATCGTAACTGATTGCATTTCATCTATATTTCGGCAAGCTTCTATTTCTTGGCGGATCCAATAAGCTTGCTCATTGTGTTGTTGAGGTGCATCCCAGATTTTAGACCAGAAATTAAACATAGAATCCTCACTCGGAGGCTCACCTCGCTGCTCTCTCTCATCGGCTGCTTCCAGTTGTCTGTAGAATCTCTTCTGATCGGTAGAAAAAGTCGATTCCTGCCGCCTTTTCTCGGAAGATTCGCTGTATCGTCTGATTCTAGCCCCCAGCGCTGTAATTCTTTGTTTGAGTCTGTCTTCCTCTGCTTCCAACTTTTGATCCAGGTTCTTAGAATTCATTCTGATTTTTAACCTCCTAGCTATAGATCTTATTCCTGTTTTCACCCTTTTGGAGATATCTCCTCTCTTGGCAAAATACTGTGTCAAATGGCCAATATCTTTCCTAGCTTTATTGATTTTTTCCTGGATATTCCTCTTCCATAATGGTGTTTTCTCAATTCTGGGGTTGAAACAAGTTGTCGACGTTCGTTTATTGTTATTTACTATTTCTCTTCCCATACACACACAAACAGCCAGGGCAGCACAATGCACTTGTCCAGCTAGCTCTTCCAGAGTACTGGGTGTAAGACACAAATCTTTGAAGATGAGATTCATCTCTTTACAGACATCGTAAAACTTCTTATTACCCGTGATTTTTGGTATACGAGGACGATCTTGAAGTGGTATGCCTGTATACAAAATATGATACTTTTCGTAGTTGTCTTTCAGATTACAAATAAGTTTCTCTTTCTCAATATTGAGTGGTGTTACTTCCTGAATTTCAGCTACTGTTTCTTCCTCTAGATGTTCTCTCTCCAGTTCACCTGCCTGTGTCTGAGTTTGCTGTATCATATTTTGTCGTAATTCCATTTGTACTTCTTGTTTTATTTGATCCAATTCAGCAGATGACAATGCATTTCTTCTTTGGATTGAATTGAGTTGACTACAAATTCGTTGTTCATCCAGGGTACTATTAGGATACATTTTTTTCCACTCAGCATGCATCCTCACTCTGTATCCTTCACTTTCTGTCTCCACTCTGGTACTTCGATAGTACGCACGCATTACAGAGATGATGATGATGATGATGATGATGATGATGATTATTATTATTATTAATATATTATTATTATTATTACTATTATTATTGAGGATTATCACTGACTTCGTTGAAAAAAAGAACTTATTGCGATTACAAGTTAAACTTTAATATTGTAGATATGTATCTCTGTGAAAATTAACATTTTTTCAGGATGCTAAGACACTGTATTATTTATTGCATGTTATGAATATAAGGACAAGAAAGGTGTCATTTCATTAATAAACTATATTTACATATAACACATATATTATAAAATCCAGTTAGTCAACATTGGAAGTGAAATGGAAACTGAAAAAACGGAAAAAGTGAAACAACATAAGCAACGAAGCTTTTACATGAATAATGCATGAGGACCAATAGGAACAAAACAACACACTTCAAAAATATTCGACCAAAACTTTTAAAAAATCAATAATTTCAATCCTCATGTTTCAGATTGTTAACAATAATTTTTCATAAAATACCCAGTTTTCAGCATGTAGGAAATGTAACTCCTCCATTTTCTTTTCCTTTGGAAACTTTACTGTTGCATTTCAGTTGGGGAATCTGTGTCTGCAAAACTATTTGTTAAAGATTTTTTTTTATGTTGCTTCGTTGTTGATGCAACATATCTCTTAACCCTTGTTGGGCATTGAGCGCTTTCTTCTGGAGTAATCCTCCGCTACTGAGTAATTACTATACTGAATTACTATTTGTCAAGTCTCGTCACGTCGCAGTCAGTCAGTGCCTTTTATCCCTTCGGCCAGGAGCTCAACGCTGTTAGATCCCAGGGTTCCTGGCCGGTCACCCAACCAGGAATCCGTGAGTCTCGAATTTGCTTAACCTTCGTGACTTCACGGAGCATAGTAAACGAATTCGGCTAGCACCGACGGCATACACATTCTTTTTCATCACCCAAATGTCTTTCCCAACTTCTACCTCTTTGAGATGTCTCTTCACTTTCACTACTCCTGGCTGAAGCTTTGTAATTTTAATCCACTGTGCTTGTGAAATTTGCCTATTACTAATGTTCAGTAATAAATCTGCTGCAGCTTCAAAGTTCTTGAAATTTGTCTCTTCCATCAAGGTGACTTGGAAAGATTGGTTTTAATGTAGTAGTTACAACCATTTTACCCAAGTCAAAGGGTACTTCACATCTCTCTCCTTTTTCTTTTCTCTATATTTCCGAAGTCCCTATCACAACTCATGTATGAATGTCCTTTTACCAAATACTTGTGATTAATTTCATTGAATTTACCATTAGCAACAAGATATAGCCACACAAATAAAAGCAATTTGTTTTTGTTTTGTACTACTCAATTATCATCCCCATTTCCTCTGCATAGATTCACTCATTTCATTGTTTTTTTACCTCTACACACACAAAACATTTGAATGCCATAAAATGTCAGCAACCCTCAGCAAATATCACCACCATGTGTTTCAACCTTAGAACGGCACGTTTAATACTTTTCATTAAATAGCTACTGCCACATAACTCAACTGTGCCATTAGTGGTGAGATATCCCACGAATACTTGAAATGATGAAAGGAGTTTGTCCATTTTATACATTGTAGGCAAAGGTCCATATATCACAATTTAAACATTATCTCAATTTGTCCTTTTTTGGCACTGAGGCCATTATTTATTTCAACGATACATATAGATATGAGAAGACAGTTTTAGTAAGAGAGATTTAGATATGTATTTGAAAAAAGTTGAATGTTCTATTAAAGCTGATTCAAATTATTTTTGGAAGTACATTAAATTAAAAAAATCAAGAAACTGTCTGCCTATTACAATACTCTTTGATAATATGACTTTTGACAATGGATAATTGGATAATTGACTGTTGATTCTTTTGTGGATTACTTTCAGTTTGCATATAAACTACTTTTATTCAAATACAGGTGGGGCAGAATGGACTCCCTAGTTTCAAACACTCACTGTAGAGCGCATAGGTGGGTTAGCAGAGTGGGGATAGTGTTGTTAGGTCAGGGAAATGATGCCATTTTCATTTCAGTAGTCGCCATGCAGTGGTCTGGTGAGCATAGAGGCTTTGTCATTGAAACATTCTTTAAAAACAATGATAGTGTGGTGGCGACACAGAGGGCTTTTCGTAGGCGGTTTGGTTTGGCTCATCATGATAAGGTTCCTGATGCTAAAACCATTAGGAAATGGATTAATAGTGTATGGGTGACAGGATCTGCACTTCCTAAAAAACCAGCTGGGCGACCTAAAAGTGTGAGGACACCTGAAAACATCGTGGCAGTGAGATCGTCCATTGAACAGTCTCCATCGTGCTCTGCGCGGAAACATGCTGCTGCCCTTGGAATATCGTCCAGAACAGTAAGGCGAATTGTACACACTGACCATTTACACCCCTACAAGATGATGGTCGTTCAAGAATTGAGTCCACAAGACTGGGTGAAACGTACAGATGCTTGTAATGCAATTTTAACCTCTGTGCAACCTGACGCTATTCTGTGGTCCAGTGATGAAGCGCATTTTCACCTCTCCGGCATAGTAAATAAGCAAAATTTTCATTACTCAGCAACTGAAAATCCTTGTGAACTCCACCAAAGACCTCTTCATAGCCCCAAGGTGACAGTTTGGTGCGCTGTGTCCTCCATAGGCATAATTGGGCCTTACTTTTTTTAATCTCAAGGTCTAAATGTTAGTATTACCTCGGAGCGTTATTGTGACATGCTAGAGAACTTTTTTCAACCTAAATTGGAAGAGTATGGTCAGCAATATGACACACAAGCCTTTTGGTTTCAACAGGACGGTGCTACGGCTCATACTGCCCTTCGTTCACGGCAAATCCTGCAAAGACTGTTTCCCAGCCGCCTGATCTCCTTACATGGCGATGTTCCATGGCCCCCTCACTCCTCGGATTTGAGCCCATGCGATTTTTTTCTTTGGGGTTATCTCAAAGCTGAGGTTTACAAAGTTCGACCAAGGACCTTGGAAGCCCTTAAGGAGGCAATTACAGATGTTGTCGCTGGAATATCAGAAGATATGCTGAGAAGAGTTTTCGGAAACTTTTTTGAACAACTCAACATGTGCATCGCTCACCAAGGTCGTCACCTGGATGAACTAATTTTCACAACCAAATGAGAATAAAATGGCATTGAATGTAGTTTTGGGAAATAAAAACGTTTTGAGATTATCTTTACTTGTTCTTTCACAATTCATCCTTCAAATCAGGGAGTCCATTCTGCCCCACCTTGCACCATCAGTTATTGATTCACCTCATAATATATCAAAACTTAAGATCAGTATTTGACAAAATCATCAAATTGGAAAAGAAAAAAACCAGGTCATGATGGAATTCCTCCATCCTTTTTAGTCAATTGTATTTATATTATAATACTGATTTTGAAATTGATTTTTGACAAATCGTTAAATGATGGTATCTATCCAAACATTTGGAAATTATCATTTTCAATTCCAATAATATACACAACATACACAACAACAACACAACTATCGTCCCATCTCTGTAATAAATATTATACCAAAAATCTTTGAATCAATAATAGGTCAAATCACACCACTTATTAACCCTTTACTATCCCCTGAACAACATGCTTTTGCATTGAAATGATCAACAGAAACAAATTTAGTTTGTTTAATGCAATATATTCAAGGCCTGTCCTTAAAGTAGTTGGATTGTGTAAAATTAAAAACATTTATTTCCCAGGAAACTGTTCAGCCCCATTTTATAAGAATTAAACTGCCTGACCCTTTTATCTATCACAATTATTCCGATATTTCAAATTATATTACTAAACCAACTTCAAAATCTCAACATTACTCCAGTGATCATCTAATTCTTTACAAAATCTGTAACAACAAAACTGACTCTCCTTTCTTGTTAAATTAAATAAAATTTCACATACCACCTAGAATCACTAGAAGGCTCACTTCTTTTGTATTAGATGTGTCTGACAGAATTTATCTACAAAACTTGACTTTAAATCGCATCTTGTGCAAGCTAATGGTAGCCACATAGATTGGTTCTGTGATTCTCTAGCTTCACTGCGAAATTGGATAAAAACAATATTCTAGTTTATGTAAATAATCTACATTTACACTACTACTATATTTTGTATCACTGTTTTGCTATTGTATTTTGTACTATTATTATTCTTCTACTATATTTTCTATCACAGACACGAATCTGTTAATTCAAATAAATTATTATTATTATTATTATTATTATTATTATTATTATTATTATTATTATTATTATTATTATTATTATTATTATTATTATTATTATTATTGTTATTTTTAATTATAAAATTGCTTTAGAGTAGGTGCAGCCTAACTATGGTTCTTACCCATTCTTAAAATCAAAATATTAAAAAAGTGAACTAAGAGCACAGAACTGTGTCTACATGTATGTTAAAATTACTACAAATTATATCAAAACAACTATTGAAAATGTATATTACCCCTCACGAATGTTCATTTCTTTTACAGTAAACTGCAAAATGTGACCTGTTTCTATTTCGAACGATAACCTCTACCAGTTTTCCTTCACATACGAGGTAGGTTCTGTAAGCTTCTGACCACACTAACATCTATTTTTGATACAATGAAAAAATGATGTACCTTTTCAATTTAATTCCAACCCACTTTTCACATCTATGTATATTAACATTTTTATGCCTTTGAAAAAATATTCCCAAGTTTTGTTCGCAAAATAGTCAAAAACCGCTCCCTTCATCTCACACTTGTCTGAAAATTTTCTTCCCTGAAGGCTCATCTTCAGTTTGGTAAGTGGTAGACATCACTGGGAGCCCAATTTAGACTAGTATGAATGGTCCAACTCCTTGAAGCCATAGCCCTTTTGAACATTCTTTGCAATCTGAATTGTAAGCAAAGGTGTGTTGTCATGAAGAAGCTACACACCATGAGATTTCACACACCGTATCCAACTAGAGTACCTCTCTCTGCAAAACTGAGTGAGATGTTAGCTGCAAACTTATAGTATTACAACAATTAAAGATAAGCCTATTTACTGTTCAATGTTTTCCTATTGATGAGCGATATCTGGGTCTGGCCAGAAACTTATGGAACCGCCTGCATGTATATTTATTAAGGTAAGTTGAACATTGATCTTAATTGCATCTATATGTAACTATATTAAGTGTTCAGAGGATGAACTAGAATAGAGGGAGTGGGCAAACAAGATGGAAATAGATAGAAATCCTGTCTGATAGACTGCAAAATGAATATCTGAGCAACACAGAGCACTTGTTTGATATGAAAAGATTAAAATATATTTCCAATAAAAATTGTAAATACAGTTAAACTTCACTTATATGTTTTTGAGGGGACTGAAGGGAAAAAACGTATAAGTGAGAATAACGCAAAACTGAAATTGATTATTATGAGCAAATTATAAACTCAGTATTTTTGCACTATCACTTTATCGGTTTTCCAAGATCTTTAGCAATATCTACTCCTTTTTTATTGCCATTCTCCCTAAGACCTTTTAAATTTTTATTTTATCTGATTTTGAAAGGGGGTTGTCTTTCCCTACCACTCTTTTCGTTAGATCAGGCACGCAATGGGGACCTTACTGATGACCTTATGAGACTCAGTTTCACTGAAGAAATGAAGGCCGTGTCCTGCGTGGGCTACAACTGGCAGCGGTGACCCGCAGCTGTTCTCTTCGGTTTCAAGCTTGATGTTACTTGAGATTCCATGGGTCAAAACACAGTGTTCTACATGAGTAACAGGAAGCGCACGACTGCCACAGCCCCGCAGCCTGGTGTCACCTGCCGTGCAACGCGGGAAAGCGAGCAATTTCATTAGTTGCTTGTGCCATGCTGCTACGGAAAGGATCTCGTACGTTATTATGGCGAGCAAAAGGGCCTTTGGAGAGTGGGACGGTCAGTGCATGAACTTACTTATTGATCTATGTCGTTAATGTCTCCCAGAGAAGCTTTGGACCTTCCGTCGGAGCTAGCCATTGCCTCCTGAGATCCTCAAGAGAACTCCCGTATGCACCCGACTGAAATTTTTTGAAGTTCTGCTGCCGGAGGTGGCCTGGGAGCTGACTTCACACTACCACCCCGCAGGCTCGGTCCTCAGCTAGGCCAAGTCGAGCTTCTATATTACATTAGTTTCATTGATGGGAAGTCGCCTCAGAGGCTGAGCATCAGGTCGCTCCGCGGGAGCGCTCTGTAGCGTACCGACATCAGTAACTTACAATATCGGGGCTCTCGGCGCAGGTTGTCACGTGCCTCAATGGGATCATTTGAACGTTATATGGTCTTCAAGGGACTTTTATTATGAACATATGTGTGAAAAAAGTATAAACATAAAATGCATAACTGAAATAATTTAGCATGGGAATTATAGGAATTTATCCGGGACTTACTGAAAAAGCATATAAAGGGTGAAAAACATAAGTGAGAAACGTATAAATGAAGTTTCACTGTATTTGATTATGCTTCGTTTTTTCACCAAAACTCACAAAGAAAGTGTAGTTATTGGTCAAGCATCTTCATGCAACATCCGGGAAATGATATCTACAGCAGCTATCTACTACACGATAGTGATAAATACATGCCTGTGCAATGCCAGGTTTCTTAAGCAAGTATACATGTATATGTAAAGTATGCATGAATTTGTAGCCTACCTTGAATTTCTTTGTTGCAATAAAAACCATTGGGAACACATTTCAATACTTTCCATTGTGTGAGCACCATCCAGAAAAAAAGAAATTGGTCCCTTTTCAAGGACCTGTAATCGACCAGGCCATGAACACTTACACAAACCCATCAGCATTTTTTCAGTTACAGGGAATGCTAATGCTTTTAAAATTGAACTACTTCCATTGCTTTCGTCATGATGAAGTGTGTTTTCACACAGATTTGGAGATCCTATATTTTAAAAATGAAAAGAAATTATCAAAACCAGATAAAATAATGTGAAAACAAACGTAAAACACTTGTAACTGTGAACAGAACAGATGGGCACACAAAACCCACAAATTGTTGAAATCAATGACACAAACTGTTACAAAAACAAAAAAATGTTGAATAAACATAAAATAAATTTTAAAAGACTTCTTTAATTTATTTTTACTGTTAAAAAGAAAATATATCAATATAAAAATGTTTTTTTTTTAAACTAATGATATACTCAGGAAGTATCAACACATCACAAAAAGCATTTAAAACTATGGGATATTATATTTACTGTCTTACCTGATTTCCTTCTCAACATCCAAGCATTTGCCAACTGCAGGGCTAATGAAGCATTTAGAGTTTGAACCCGTTTGGAATGTGGCAGCATCACATCAACACTGCCCCAATCATATTCTTCCAATGGTGGAACAACTTCTAACACACACTGCAACAATTAACAACAAGAATAGTCAACCCCATATGGTGTCTGGGAAGTTAATAGAGTAGCACTGTGGAAACTCTCTCCTTGTAAGTAAGAGGGAACTAAATTCCCACCACTAAAAGTAAATTCTCCTTCTCACACCTACTCTCACTACCTACCAGTACCTATCAAATTACATTTCCTTTCTGCCTTTTTCCTATAAATCTTAATCCTCTTTCTTCCAAAATCAAAAAAGAGAAGATTCACGTCCAGAGTATCAAGGTGAATACCACTTCAACAGCTGAGCAGAAGTGTCAACCCTTCTTAAGGGGTTAGCTCAGTGGAGAGCAAGTTGAATGCTTAAATATGCAGCCCCATCACAAACCAAACCCATGGCATTATGGACACATATTGCTAGTTACATGGTGTCTGAAAAGGTGTTGCTGCCTAATGATCACTGGAGCACAGTTGAAGTCACTGCTGGTTGTAACAGCTCGCAAACCATTGGTAGTGGTGTTGAAAAGATAGGCATACACTGCGATAGCCAAAAACCATCATAGACAACGAAAGCAGCAATAAAGAACAATAAACCAAACCTGACATTGTAGGTCGAAGTAAAGGGTTACTTCGATCTAGGAAATTGTGTGACTGCACATGTCATGTATGTTTCTGAACAGCCTTAATTTGTGTGTTTCTATTGTGTAGGAATAAGTTATGTTCTTTTTGTTTCTATTTTATTAACAAGATACAGGATATATTAGATGCAAAGATTACTTGAGTAAGAATTTGTTGTTTTTCTTAGTGGTGTACACATTTGCAGCATGTGTGTATCTTTATTCACATTTATGTATTTATTGTGTTCGTCTTTAGAATTTACAAGTGCTTGGCAGCTTGTTCCAAATTTTATATATTGATCAGTTAAGATAATACAGGTCAACAGTGATTTTTTTAAATGGCTAACTGTAGTTGTTTCTTATGTAGTTTGCTATGCTAAAACTTGAATAAAACCACAAAAGTTGCCCACCAGGCTCAGTTTTTATGAAATCGCAGATTTACTAAACTATACATATTTCACAATATCCCATGTGTTGTTTATGCTGAAACGCCAGTTGCTTGCAGATTTATTTCAAGACAAGACACCAATGATGTATGATGACATATGATATTGTAAATTCCATTAAAGATATGAAATATACATCAGACTCTTCATACCAGTTGAGCACCTTTGGGAATTGCAAGATAAGTGCAGTGACTCTCATACATGATACACCAACTCGGTGCATTATTTGTGTCCTGCGTGTCAAATGAGAAAGTTATTGATATTATTACATAGTGCACAACTCATCTTCAAGTTGCATTTGAGTTTTAATATTTGTAGAAACAAGTTTCTTGCAACACTGCAACAGTGTGTAAACCATCCAAACTCTTTTTGTTATGTGTTTGGTGACATAACTTAAAAAAGCCGAAGATGGAATATTACTCCCTTAATAAGAAAGGCATATGAATTGAATTTCGGATGTTGAATTGATGTTGAATCACAAGCAAGACCAAGAAGACCATTCAATATGACAATCCTTCAGCTATCAGGCCTGCTCCTTATGTGATGGCGTTCCAATCTCCTCATCACTGAACAATTTGAGTTTACATTCAGAAAACTCTGATGATGGAGATTTAAATGTAAGTAAAAGATGACTTGAAAACCCAGATTTTGGAGGAATATCTACAGAACCTCATAGAATCAATCAGTTGGAACTCAATCTAGTTTGGAATCTAAACTTGTGAAAGAATCAGGTGGAATTGTTGGCGTCCCAATTAAAGAGTTGAAACCTCCTCCAGAAGGGAACTACAATTACAGTGTATTGTCGACAGGAGCACAACCTCCTGAATGTAAAAGGCAACAACAATGATATACTGAATGTTGCTGTTTTCTTTGCAAGTGGGATAAGAGAGATTGCAAAAATCATTTTGTGAAGCACTGGCCTCAATGGCATCTGATATCCAGGCGAAAAAACTTCACAACCTCTTGTAAATCCTACACGTATATCTTCCTCCCTTACACATCAAACTAAGATTGATGAAAAATTTTGTGAAGGCGATGGATAAAAGTAGGCCAGGGTTCCTGTACTTAAAGAACACAGAATTTTGAAAATGTGCACACAATTCACTTTCCCCGTAGCACGTCATACGCAGTTTTAACTTGTTTTTTTTTTAAAACGTAAAATAAATAAATAAATAAATAAATTCCCGAGCATCAGTGAGGCTAATCTAAAGAAGGATATATTTGTAGGAACACAAATAAAGCAGCTTAAGAAGGATCATGACTTTCAGCACATTTGATTGGTGTTGAAAGGCAGCATGAATGTTGCTTCCAAAGGTCGTAATTGAATTCTTTGGTTCCCTCCAGGAAAACTGAGAACTACGAAGAACTAGTGTACAAACTTCTTCACAATTATAAAGCTATAGGATGTAACAGATCTCTTAAAATACATTTTCTAGATTCACTCAGACTTTTTTCCTGAAAATCTCACTGCTGTGAGCGACAAACAGTGAGCAATTCCACCAAGACAATGCAACAATGAAAAAACATTATCAGGGAAAATGGAAACAAAATATGCATACAGACTATTGTTGGACACTAAAAAGTAAGGTTCCTCAAGTGAAATACCACAAACAATTGTTTAAAACTACATTTTGATTGAGATTATTATATGTAAATAAAGTAAATAAAACCAATCACTTTACTACAGTATGGAGTTATTAATTGCCTATCACAAAGAATCCTTCCCCATTACAAATAAATGCTCTGTAAATTTGAAATCAGAATACCATATTCCATAAGAATCAGCCATTCTATTCCGTTTAACTGACAAAAAGTTTAGTTTTATTGTCCAGTGTAATTAATATAATACATTAACTTGATAAACGTAATCAGCAATACTGATAATGTACAGATTGATGTTAAATAGAATTAAATTTTTTGTCTATAAACCAAAGGTGGAAACATTACCTCTCGCTCATTGGCTCTTTTCCTCAAAACATCCCAAGCACCAGACGGTTGATTCACAGTAAATGCTGCAGCACCTGGTTTGAAGATTCCACCTTTCTGCCAGGCTATTTCTTCTACACTGTTGCCTAATAGGCTCATATGATCCATTCCCAATGAAGTAATGCCAACAACAGGAACTTTTCTGCAATGATTCAAATACTTTGGTCGTGCTTTCTGAAGGATACCTAAGAGGAGCATAAAAGATATAAATTTACTAGTGCTATACGAAAATCAACTCACCGTAACACATTTGTGCAGTCATATTCTCCTCCAATTCCTACCTCTACAATTGCCACATCAACTTTCTCAATCAGAAAAACATTGAACGCCATAACTGTCAGAAATCTGAAGTATGGTGGCATGTCATGTTCATTTTCCTGTAGATAGACAAGTAAATAGATAGAGAACCATCAGGTTATTTACTAATTCAGGGTATTTCCTGACAAAGGGCCAATGGGCAAAAAGTTAGTTTTGAGAAAAACGCAACTGAAAGTTTTTTACCATTTTTATTTAAAATCACTGTCAACTTAAACATCAAACTGAAATAAGTGCTGATACAATGAACAGCTTCACAAAATATGTATTTAGTCATTCTTGTGACACAACAGAATTTATAATAGTTTTTATTTAATATCACTGTCAACTTAAACATCAAACTGAAATAAGTGCTGATACAATGAACAGCTTCACAAAATATGTATTTAGTCATTCTTGTGACACAACAGAATTTATAATAGTACTAAAGTGTCCTTCTACCAAATAACACAAAAGGCAAAAAATAATAGTACAAAGCAATATATGATGTGTAGGAAAATAAATAAATTCAAAGAAAAGAAACCTTTGGGTCCAAAACACATTTTCAAAGAATGCATTTGAATATCCTTCATGACATACACAAGCCAATTCCAGTTTGTGAATTACATGGAGATAAGAAGATCTGTAACATTTGCTGGTTCAAGGCCATTTTATGGAAGGCCCTGTGTCAGGAGACCACCTCAATTCAACAATAAGTTGCAAAACTAATGTTAAAAAGAAATTATTTTACTAAAATTAAATCTTTTGTAATACAAATCCTCATTTTAAAATATGATTTTTACCTTTATTGATCGAAGCATTAAAATTATATTGTTTGTGAAAGCATATACTTGTAGATCAGTGTTGGCCAACCTTTTACATACCTTGTTTCAAATTTTTTCAAATGCAGATTCAGATACATCATATACCTCAAGCACTTTTCCTACATTAAGTTCATGCTTTAGGTAGAAAATCAGGGACAGGGGTCCGATCTGCTTCGCTTAGGGTAGGCAATTCAATTCCAACTAAATTCATTAATTGTGATGATACTTAAAACAGCAATATTCTGTATCTCCACCATCTGGCTCCAAGCCCCAAGGATTGGGAAAGCCTTCACATTATGAAACGGAAAATATGTTGAAATTTCAGACTGTCCTAGTTGCTGGGTAAGTTCTGTTGAGTCCCAGGACAAAGATCCACGTCACACTACTATGAGGAGCCAAGCCACAAAACATGACTAATACCAGTTGGACAACTGCCACATTATGTTGCTGAAGGACTGCCGGCTACAGATACAGCAGTCTTTAAGAACACACAAGAAACTGACACCATGCCCATCAGAGAATTGGAGGCCATTGAAAGCAGTTGACATCATCATGGATGCATATCAACATCTCCCCCTCACAGTCAGCAGGACATCATATGCCATCGTTAAAATGGCAATATTCTATTATTTTATCATAAAACATTTTATCACCATGAAACACTAATGAACAGGAAACCTTCATATTATAGAATGGAAAATAGGTTGATATAACCCTGGAAGCTTCCAGAGATTCTGCCAAATCATATACCATGACAGTTTATAAATGAACCACCCAAGCTGCTGAAGGGCACTTCCAGCAAGAGCCATGCCTGACTACTTCAAGGAGCCATGCCAAAGAACATGGACAATACCAGTCTGACCACTGACATACCACATCACCAAATCACAGTCACTGGAGGATCAGCAACGGTCATTATGAACACCCCAGAAGTTGACACCATGGTGGCCAGAGAAATTAGGGTCATAATAAACAGGTGAAACCATCACAAGTACATCTCAACAACCTCCCTTCTCTTTCTCTCTTTCGTCTCCTTGTCTTCCCTCTATACTATCTCCATAAAATGAAGTGACAGTCAAGCAGTTGCGACATGAAAAATTAGGGCATGCGTCACACAAGCCTTATGATGACACGCATTGTAGATTAACATTGAATCTTATGCAAAATGGTCGAAGTACTCATGTGCCTTTTTGCACAAGATACAGTGTTATTCTATGTAGTGCGTTACTTAATGCATGTCAACACAACGCTCATGTGCAGAGGCCCTAAAAATCACAATTACTACGAGGTAGTAATTACTTCTTCCATTCTAACCTCTTCTGGCCACTCATTTCATTCAATGTGAAAAACCTCCCCCACTATGCTTTTCAATAGCATTCTCACATGAGGGACATTGTACAACCGCTCAAAAGAGATCCTCACTGGAGCACCAAACTACAATAGTAAACAATGATCTTGTAGACCGAGAAATCTCTGCTGTGGGACTTGCTGATGGTATTACAGCCAACAGAGAATTTCATTTAGAATTACTCAGGACTGCTTTTGTTGAAAGTGATGTGTAGGATATTTGAATTGTAAACATTCTGGTGTGGAGAACATGAAGATGGACTCAGTTTTGCTCATGACACCCACTTCACCAGAATACCGAATGCTAGGATGTAATTAGCCACTCGTTATTATTCAATGCATCATACTTTGTGCATGCACCATAGATTGACACCCTTTATACAAACCAGAGTTGTCCAACTATGGGCTGCATGCAGCCCATAGTGCCATTTATTGTGGCCCATAAAATAGTTTTAGTAAAAAGTGAAAGACACTTTCATTCACGACAGGCGAAAACACTGTGTGCCTAGCACATGCACCCTTTAAAGAATAAAGTAGGTTAGATTTAGATTTATGAAATATATTTTCTATAAATTCACAAATTCAAAATAATCCCAATGTGTTTCACTGCTTTATGTATGGTTCAGCCTAATGTCATGCATGGTCAGTGGTGTAGCTTAAGTTGGTGTCACCTGGGGCAAAACTAATGGTGTCATCCCCCTAAGTTAAATATAAAAATATCAATATCTGAATAGTTTATACATCATTTAATAAAAATACAACTATATTTGCACTACATTATCTTAGTGTTAAGATAATTTGTAGATTATTTTATCAAGATTAAAGATACAATAAGATTAAAGATAAGATCAAGTAATCGCCGAAATCGAG
The DNA here is from genome assembly GCA_011170035.1 of Teleogryllus occipitalis. Classification (NCBI taxonomy): domain Eukaryota; kingdom Metazoa; phylum Arthropoda; class Insecta; order Orthoptera; family Gryllidae; genus Teleogryllus; species Teleogryllus occipitalis. The sequence continues at coordinate 29,592 of BLKR01003176.1, read as the reverse complement.
ACTCTTGGACCTTGAAGAATTGGGGCTCAGTGTTTATTCTGTGTGATCAGTATAAAACACAACCCACAGCAGGCAGAGCGAAATGCACTGGCAACCATGTTTGAGCAGGTCGGATAGCAGCTGGTGGTTTCAAGCAGGTAAACTGACGGGGAGTACACTTAATCCCCTCTCCCACTAAAGCCACCCTCAGGAGGAGAGCAGGCGACCACTGAGTTCAAAGAGAAAGGCATGCGCCTGTTTGTTTGGCATCGAAAGAAAATTGAATTGTCAAGAATGACGATTCCTTTGTATATTGTTTAAAAGTGAAATAAACTTGCCATGTAAAATATACATTGAGGTAAATTTAGTAGTAAACTTTGCTTGCTTTATTTTCATCACAAGATACATACGCTCCAGAACCAGACCAAACAACATTGATAAATGGCACACCATACTAAAATCTTTTTTTAATGTAATGGTCTCTCAGTACCCCCAGAGAATATAGTTTTGCTGGTTAACATATCCATCAAGATGAAGCCAAGCCTCATCACCAAAAAACACCTTATCAAGTGCATCAAGACCTTCGCTAACAATTCGCCATAAATAATTACAGTAATTAATGCGAGCAGCCCGATCAGGAACCTTTAGCTCTTGAGAAGTCCGCTGTTTGAATGCGCACATTTTTAATTTTTTGTGGCACAGTGCGCACTTCCATACGAGAGATTACATTGCTGCCGGAGTTTCCTTAATCATTTTTTCAGAAAGTTGAAAGAACATCCCGAACTTCCCTAGTTTTCGCTGCGTGAGCACTGTGCTTTGGAGGCAACAAATGTACTCTAGAAATGAACAGATGTTTTATACTTGCTGTTTTAAATATGCATTAAAAATTATTAATTCCATATCTGCAGAACAAATTTATTATTATTACTATTTTTATTATTATTATTATTATTATTATTATTATTATTATTATTATTATTATTATTATTATTATTATTATCGTTGTTGTTGTCGTTGTCGTTATTATTATTATTATTATTATTATTATTATTAATATTATTATTATTATTATAATTATTATTAATAATAATAATTCTTATTGAAATAATGTTACTTTTCAAATAAAAGTAGTTTTGAAAGAGCGGGCTCAGTAGTCAGTGACTAATAATCACTGGTGAAATTAACAGTGAAAGATAAGTCACTGCTTAATGATACATCACAACCTTGTTCTTCATCCCCATTATTTACCTTAACATAAAGTTTTGGCATTTCCTGCAACAACAATAATAAAGGTAGTTAGGTAATCGATAAAGGAGAAAAGAAAATTATTTAATATGAATGATGAAAAGGAAATTATGAATTATACATTGGGGCCGGAAACAAACAAACCTCACAAAAAATGTTCAAAATGTCCTACATTTGCTAACAAACATTAACTCGCTTGAGAACATTTGCTGCAACCCGATGTAAAGTTAGTTTGCTGCATGAACACTATAATTTTGTGACTGCATTTCTGATCAAACATACTTCCTTGCTCACGATAGCACTTCTCTAACCGAAATATGGTACTCTTGTTCGGAATACTCTCAAATAAAATTTTTTTCTCTGAAAGCGGCCTGGCACTCTTTGAAAGATTGCGTTCGTAAATACTCCTACACCACAAAACTGCGTTGCTCTTCGCTGAGATGCATCGTAAGTTAACTGTGAAAGAAGGAAACTACGAATGAAGACATGGCCTGTTTTGTTTTGAGCAGATATGACCCACATCACAGAAAGTGTGAGTGAGTGAAACAAAAGAGGTGGCGGTGAAAGGAGTGTCATTGAAATGCAGTTTGAGCTGTCCCAGAAGCAGTGTTGCAAAACTTTCACTTTTCTCTCAGTGCCTTGCACAGTAGGGTTGCGTTTTATACAGATCACCTGGCAGTTTCGCATTTTACTTTACATTTATCTTTGCTTTCTTAGTATATATGATTTCATTGTATAACTATTAAATAATGTGTGTGTGTGTAGATAGATAGATATACTGGGAGCAGTAGCTCAGTGCATCAACTGATGTCACTGCAGCGCCTCTGACCGGGAGGTCCTACCCTGGGTTCGAGTCCTGATGGCGGCAGAATTTTCAACACTAGCTTTTCAGCTAGGACGAATTCAGTGGCTGTCTGGATGAGAATTCTAGTGACTAGCTGCTCTGATCGGTAGTTTTCCATGGTTTCTGTGATCAACACCAGGTGAATGGCGGAGCAGCACCCTAAGAAACGGGCCTTGGACCGCACACAATCTTTCCTTTCTCTTCCTTGTTCTATCCTCCCCTTACACACACACACACTTACACTAACATGCACTACACTACCACATATTCCGGGAGACCGGTCAGGAGCTTAGAGCTTGTCCCAGCTGGGGCAGTGCCCCGCTATTGGGAGAGTCCTGGTTAAGGGGAAACCCTGCTAGCCGATAGTTCGGCACTGGATCTCGCCATCTAACGGGGCAAGATCACCGCCATCTCCCGAGGAAAAAACATGCACTACACTTACGGGACTAATGGTCTCTCTCTCTCTCTCTCTCTCTCTCTATATATATATATATATATATATATATATATCTATATATATATATATATATATATATATATATATATATATATATATATATATATATATAAATCATTAAAATTATATAATTCGAACTATAATATTTTATAATTGGTGGCACACGGGGCACCGCCTCCCCTGTCCCCCCCTACTCTTAAATTTTGCCAGTGAAAATATCACACTAAAAACGAGTGCACTACTTTTTCACGTTTATATGAGGGACATTAGCCATCATTTCATTCGGTTTAACTACAAGCGAGTGATACAAAAAACTCTTTCTGTGTGAGAGACAAAGTTGACACCTAGCTGACAAGTAGCGTTCCATCAAGTCTTAAGATGATGTAAGTAAATTAAGATTTCAATAAAGTAGTAACAATTCTTTGTATATCTTTTATGCATCCTGCAGGAGATTGGCCATATCTGACACTGCAAAATGATGTGTATATCATTTGTAAACAATGAGACAACAAATTATAATTCTCTCAACTTTAGAGATAATGGAACAAAATATTTTAATAGGTATGTAGGCCCTAGTTATGATTTTTTGCATTTATAATTTATGCAGTAACCATAAATAGAAAAGATATATATTTGTTCTGAACAATATAGAGTGATAAACTTTTGTCAGAAAGTCAGCAAGTAACAATTGTATTCATTGTTGTTGGTCTTTCTTGAAGGAAGTATCCAATTTTCACCGTGGCTGACCATTTTCTATTTCATCATCAGCTGATACAATTAAATATTTTGACAAATTTATGAACAGATATAAGGAATATGTTATATTTATGTGGGAATCACATGTTCATGTTGAAAAATGTAGATTTTCAGCAGGGGAGTCATTTGTTTACTCATGTGTATACCTACATTTGATAATAATTTACAAAAAAAAATTATATGATTAATTATTAGTCATAATAATTGATAAAGCTTACAAATAGTAATATTTGTTGTTAATTCTATGGTCTTTTTAAAAAAAAGTACCTATATACTTCTCTACATATTCATAACTTATCTCTAATACTGTTTCAAACTTTTGAAAATATGTTACTTCATTTACATTAAAATTAAATTTGATACCCAGCAGTGGGCATTTTTTAATTATTTATAAAGTATTAGTTATTTAAATATTTTGAATACCCAATTGTATATTGAAAATTTATATTAAAATATTTAATTAATGTTTTTTTAAATAAATAACTTTCTCAACACATTTATTGTCTGCTTTATACATTATTAATAAAGTCTCAATTAATTGCCATTAGTAGAAATGAATGTCCTGCAGTTTTGTCAGGATCTATAAAGCATAATTCTCTAATCTCACGAACCTGGGATTCTCAACCTGGTGCATGAACCCCCAAGGATATGTGGAAAGTTTGTAGAGGCTTGAGGAAGACTTGTGAAGGCCCTGTGAACTACTTCTAAGAGAAACTTTGAAGAGTGAGTTAAATAATAATAATAATATCTTATTGCTTATAGACTTACAAAAAGAATCAAGCAAAGTTTCTCAAGAAATTAAATGAAATTACAGTAAGTTACAAAAATGTAATTAACTACATTCACTTACAGTAATAATTTAATAAGTATACATTATCTTGATCAATTAGGTGTTAAAATTATATATATAATATCAACAATTAAATTAATTTGTTATAATAGGAATTACATTCAATTACATAACTTTTAGTAATAATTCAAATTGTTTACTTGATAAATGACATGATTAATAATTATCTATAATTATTTATCATGTAATTTATCAAGTAAATAATTTGTATATAATTACATACATTATTCAATCTGACATACATACCTATATAATTAAAAATCATTACATACATAGATACCCGTATAATTCAAAATGTTGACCATTAATAATCTCTAAACTCCAGGTATAAAATATTGTTTAATGTTCTATAAATAACATAATTGTGATTTTAATGTACTATTGTATCCTTTAATTATGGGTAATATATAATTAAAGGATACAATAACTTCTTAAATGCAAATAGTTGGTCACAGGAAAAACCTTGCATAATTCTGATTATTTAAATTGAGTCTGAAACCTAATTCATGTTGAAGGGGTGCAATCCTCAAAGAGTACCCCTTGAGAATCTCTGCTACACAGTATTTCCTTTTTATACTTGAATTATATGTTCAAAATTCTATTGTATTCTGATTTTCTTTTCAGGTAGAGACAGTGAAGTTTGGCCATTTCAGGTGCAGATATAATAATGGATAAAATAAATTCAATAAGTTTATTAAAACGTTCCGCATCAAGTCTTTTCCATCACTTGCTCACAGAGTAATGTCTCACCAAGTCTATATGGGACAAACAGGACAATATCTTAAAAAAAGGCTATACCAACACAAATATGGTATGAAGAAAGACTCTCACTCTTGTGCACTTGCTCAACATACTTAATCAACTGGCCATTCTTTTAAATTCAATGCTTCTCAGAATTTGGACAAAGGAGTCAGTTATAAAAAAAAATTAATTAAAGAAATGATTCACATTAATAAATACAACACAGGCGACAAAAAGACAGACACAAATAATTTCAGCAAAATGTATGGCAACCTCATTAATAAACAAAACTGTTCCTATTGATCTAATTTTAAATAACTTGTTTAATATTGACATTAATACTAACTATGTCATAGTATCTCCAGAAGCCAGACTGGAATGAACTAACCATCATTTGGTCATATTGCCCTCCTCATTTTCTCAATCAATTTGGCCCTCAGACTTTACTATTGCCTTGTTGGTATATCCCATTTTATTGTAGCTTGTCAAAAGATATTTTAATTTACAATAGTAATTTGAAACAAAGTAAGACAGGGGGAAATAAATTTTAAAAAATGGAAATTAATAACCGACAGATCAATTGTCATGTAAAATCTGTACTTCATTAAGCAAAGTATATATCATGTTTAATTAATTATAGATCCTTACCGGATGCAAGATTTACTTCACATAGTCATAGTAAATAATTTTCTCCTCAACGCCCATTAGTAGTCATATTCTACCATTAGTAGTCATGGTATGTGTGGATGTGGTGAGAGAGTGTGTGTGTGTGAGTGTGTGTGTGTGTGAGAGAGAGGGAGAGGGGGAGAGCGAGAGCGGGAGGGAGAGGGGGAGAGCGAGAGCGGGAGGGAGAGGGGGAGAGCGAGAGCGGGAGGGAGAGCGAGGGAGAGAGGGAGATGGAGAGCGAGCGAGAGGGAGCGGGAGCGAGAGGGAGAGGGAGCGAGAGGGAGAGCGAGCGAGAGGGAGAGCGAGCGAGAGGGAGAGAGAGCGAGAGGGAGAGAGAGCGAGATCGCGAAAGAGAGCGAGAGAAAGAGAGAGAGAGAGAGAAAGAGAGAGAGAGAGAGAGAGAGAGAGAGAGAGAGAAAGAGAGAGAGAGAGAGAGAGAGAGAGAGTGTGAGGGCCGGTTTCACCACCTTCGATTATGTGTTTAACTTCATTTATCTTAGAGTTTAATCATGTTTAAAGTTCTCGCGAGTTTCACCATGTGATTTAAATGCAATTACTGGAAGTTAAACTCACGTAGAGTTAAACGCCCAAGATCAGCCATTTAAACGCAGATAATCGCGATTATCAGCTATCCATCCTTATTACGACACAATATGGTCTCGTTGTATTAAAACAAAATGTTTAAAGACTGTCAAATGCAAAATGTTCAATGACAACGATCTTGAGCAAAACCTGATATTTGGAACATTCGTGGGCTGAGATTTGATCGCTAGTCCCAGTCATTTTGATGAATGAAGGCCCATGGTGTTTGAGGTTATTTAAACGCAATATAGTAGTACGGTAGCAGCAGGTTCATGTTTATTGATCAATAGAATATAGTGTTAATTATTTGTTTGTCCATATTTCTGAAAATGTATTTCTATCAGATAAGTATATCATCATATACATAAAATCAAAAAGCAATGTTATAAAAACAAGTCAATTTTATTTACACACATACATTAAAAACAATTACACTAAAATAACAATCAGAGTTTGAAAAAACTATTATAAACGGATGATACTAACAACAAATAACAATGGAGCTAAATACAGATGCTGACTGATAACCAGAAGTAATTTATGGCTCTTCTCTGATGGTATGTCACAACACCCAAACCATGTCTACAATTAGCAATGTTCAAAAGAAAAGGAAATTAACCAAGCATGTACTATTTGAAACAAAATACACTTCTGGTTACAGTCTATTCCAAAGGTGTATAAACAATGCTCAGTTCTCGTTAACAAAAAAAAATGAATCTATGGTGGTGATTCTTGCAGAGAATGTTAGCCAACTCATTGCTTGTAGCATTCATAAATATTATTACTTTGTTCATATAGACATATCAGAGCAGTAAATATGAAAAGCATAAATACAAGTATAAAATAATTAAAAATAAACAAAGAAAATGAGAAAATATATATGAACATTAATAAAATGTACCTACATACATATACAAAAATAATACATACAAATCATGTACATATACAAATTGCAATATACACAACCCAGGAATATTGGATTCTTGAGTGAAAAAATATAAAGTATAAACTAACACAACAGTTGTTACTAATCATGTACTTACATTTATATCAAGAGGGCTTATTTATATAGCTATAGAAGGAAGAGAAGATAAAAGATAAGAAAAAACCCAAACCATTTCAAGTTGTGTGGATAATATCAATTTTGTTACAATGCCTTGAAATAAAAATATTTATGAGTGTAACAAGAAATAAGGTGGCTAACATTCAATGTAGTAACTATAATCATAGCTTCAATATTAATTTTTTGTTAACCTTGTCTGAACATTGTTTTATCTTTCAATGTAATTGGAGGTTTCACCTATACAATTGTCTTTGTTAGCAGAAATATGTTCCATAGTACATGCTTGGCTAGCTTCCTTTTCTTTTCAACATTCAGCTAATCGTAAATATGGTGAGGTGTGAGGTGATGCCACGACAATAGGCCACACACTACATCTGCTTACCAATCAACATGTGTATTTACCTCCATTGTATGTTGTTGTGTGGAAAGTATTCTCAATTAATTTTTTTAAATTCCGAGTGTTAATTTTGAGTCACTTGAAATGTATAGTATATGTAAGTAAAATTATATTTATGTATGTTTTTAATGCTTTCTCGTCTTCTGAATCTACTACATCCCTAAAATAAGTTTTCAAAAACAACTGGAAACAAATAATTCAAACTTGCCAAAGTCCCATGAAGAAGCTGCTTTCATTATTAGATTTATGATCAAGAACTGTTTTTAAAAATATTATTTCTCAGATGGGAGAAATGTGGACTGAGAAGAAGCAGCTTGAATTTTTTCAAAATAATATTTAACTAATTTCTTTGAACTTATCACAAACCCCTCTATTAATCTACATGATCAAGTTGCTTTGTCAAGAATTTGATCAAACCATCCTAAATTATCTCATAAATTTTTAATTGAAAAAGTTCCACAACCTACTTGTACCATCTGCAATAGAATTCTATCAATAGAGCACATCCTTCTGGAATGTACACATCAAAGATAGAAAAAAAGGTCTGGGAAATGAAAATTTCAATGAAATTGTATCATCGCCAAGTTTCCAAGAAAAAGTGTTACAATTTTGTAAAACTACCAATATTTTCTCAGAATTGTAATTGTACTAGTCACTCGTGACCTTTGCAGTTTACGCGACTTAAAATAATAAATAATTTTAAAAAAATATTTGTTTTACAAAAAACATTTAAAAATAGTTCATAGGAAACATAAATAGAATATTTCACTTGTTGGAAATAAAAATAGAAAATTATTATTTTTAGTTCTATTATTAATATTAATTTGTTTATATTATTATAGTAATATTTATATTAACAAATGCTGTATTTTTTCTTTTATACATTACAGATATAATTTAACAAAAAATAATTCATTTGTAATTACATTACAATATTTTATTTCTGAAAGTTAGCAGCTGAGAGGACCACGGAGTTTAAAATATATCATTACTAACATGAAGCATAGATTAACACCCATGTTCATTAACAACTATATTCATCCATGCACGAAGTCTGTATGAACTTCATGGTTTCTAACCTCTTTGCTCAGCATATTATACAATTTCGCGCTTGCAAAGAGTATACGACAAAATTTTAGGCCCACAATGCTCCGTGGCCAGTACCAACCTCAGGGTTTTAGCATGAAAACTCGTTTAACTTAATCGAGTTTATATATTCAGTGATGAAACAGATGCACATATAAACGCGATTATATTGCGTGTTTAATTTTAACCGTGTTTACTTTAAACACGATTAGCGAGATACTTGAACGAGTTTGGTGAAATCAGCCGAGTGTGTGTGTGTGGTGTGTGTGTGTGTGTGGTGTGTGTGTGTGCGGTGTGTGTGTGTGTGTGTGGTGTGTGTGTGTGTGGTGTGTGTGTGTGGGGGGTGCGGTGTGTGCGTGTGTGTGCACGTGTGTGTGCGTGCGTGCGCGTGTTCGTGTGTGTGTGTTGCTCATATCCTGTGAGGTGCCCTATAGTCAAGAATATATAGCAGTTTATTAATGTGTATTCTATTGGTGGTTGCAAGGTGTGTACCTTGTATAATTTTTTTTTTATTATGTTCAACTGTATCAAGAGTGTGTAATTGTAACTGACACGTTTTTGGTGGCTTTATGTAATAGTGCTTGCTTCTTTCTCATTTTGTATAGCTCTGAGGATGGATATACATTTATTAAAACGATGGCAAGGTTTTAAAAATGTTTTTTACTCCTACTGACCAAGCCACCTTAACCTGACTTTAGAGTATTATTTATGAATGTTAAAGATTCTCCATTATTTTGTTTGCATAATTTCAGGAAAACTAATATTGAAAGTCAATATAATTATTGTAATAATATTATTATTATTATAATATAATAGTAATAATAATAATAATTATTATTATTATTTTTTTTTTTTTAGGACACTTGTATATTATATTTTGTTTTTCCAATTAAGTTTGGGTGTTAACAATTTTGTTTAAGGATTGTTTTAAGTAATATAATGTTATAGTTAAATATATCTGATTATGTTTTACTTGGCTAAATAAAATAAGTGAATATTTAATTCTGTGTAATACTGTTGGGATCAACTTCATTCACAGGCATGTGCTGCATTAGTATGATATTTAAGCAGCATGTAGTACAATGAATTATTCAATATCAGTGCAGATGTTCTTGATAAATGTATTATTTACCTTAATGTTCAGAAGTTTGCAAAATTTATAAGCTTTGGAGTCTTTTTTTTTATTGTGTAATTGAATAAAAAATTGCATTACTTTTATGCAATTACTTCAAAATTGAAGAAACCTATGAGTACAGAGTAGATTTCTATGATTTTGCATATTTTTTTTCTGATGCTTCAGGGCATAACCAAGTGAAATTCCTTGACATTTGGTTGGATGCTAGGTAGATTAATATGTTAGTGCGTATTTGGCCAATTTTTCTTGTAGGTACATATTCCTGTAATTATAGGACCATTTTTTGCATATTTCATTAAAACAGACACTTATCTGTGAAAAGTTTCATGTTTTCATAGAATCTATTTATTTGTGAGCATTCATTGATTAGAAAGATCTTGTCACATTTTGAGGGTTTTTTTTCAAGGGATGAGAAAATACTTGTGCAAATGTAGGATATTTCTTCATATTATAATTTTTAAACCAGGCAGAAAAAATAAAACAAGACATACAGTGAACTTCACTAATATGCATAATTACTTCAATTATTTCTCCTGCGAAGTAAGCTAACTTATAATGTTTGTAGAAAAGTATATCTTGTCGTTCCAAGCATGCTTCTACTGAATTTTACCAAGAAAGATTTATAGAGGAAATGATATATTGTTAATTTTAATTGTATATTAAAGTGCATATTTCTGAAATTTTAGGTAAAAAATGCATATTTTTAATAGCATGTATCAACATTTTTACGGCATAAAAATCCGCTCCCTACTTATGAGTAACGATCATTTTCATCTATTACTTTTTCCAATTTTATTGAATGTATAAAAATATAAACTCTAAGAATTTGCTTATTTATATTCTTGAAGATGTGTAGAAATAAAAAAACCTGCAGTATATAATAAGATAAAAGTAAGTGTCAAACATCTAGAGAGCACACACACACTCTCAAGTTGGATCAAAAATATAATGATGGATTATACTATTGACAGCACATGCTTAGCATAACCAATTCCTTTCCAAATTACCTAAGTGACACAATGATTTTCTTGTAACACCTTCAAGGAATGTAATGATTGATTTCCGAGTGATCCTGTCTTACATAATCAGGTGAGAAGAATGGCCTGGTGGATTGAGAACAACTGTTTTTTGTTTTTATTAAGAAAACTTATTTAATTTGTTGCCATTTTGGCCAGAAATGCTGGACCCCTCCAGACCTTTATTTAGAAAGAGAACTATTCAAAGTGAATATTAGAACCTCTAACCTCCATAGTGTATGTATTTATCCCCTTGCTGTTTGTTAGGTCACCATATGATAATTTAAGATAATTGATACAAATATCATCAGCGTTTTTATGTTATGTATTGTCAGTTGAAATTCACAATTCTTCCACAAGGTTATAGTTTCTGCTTTTAAATAAATGTATGTTCCCAATTACCAGAAATATCATTTTGACAATTTACATTAGAGGTTGGAAACTATTTCTCTCTAAATGGATGCCGGGAATACTCGATATTGAGTGCAAATCCACTCACTGAGAGTGATTGTCTAAGTCTCTCGAATTGAGGGAATGGTCAGTCTAGAGTAAAGTGAATTATTTCACTTTAAAAACCGAATGGATTCCACTCGTTTCGTGAGGTTCAATTCTGGCTCGAAGGATAAGTGAAAATTCACTGGAATCGAGCTGAATTTCACTCCAACAAGTTAAGAGAGTAGTTACGCCACTGTGCATGGTTCCACCCCCTCCTGTTTCAGAGCAGCCAGGCAAACTGCTAGATCAACAATACAGGGAAGTCAGGTGTGGATTGCCCGAGTAATGAAAATATGGCCCACAACCATATTAAAAGTAGTAGTTGTGACTCTTCAGGCCTTGCAAGTTGGACATATCTGATATGACATGCTAATCAGAAAGGTACAAGATATTACCTTCATCAATGCATAATGGTAGTTCTTAACAAACTCCTTCATACTCAGACAAGTATTCTATTACATTATACATGCAAGTATTCAGATATTGACATATTAACAGGTGCTGTCATAACAATTTTGCATTACCTTCCCATCATACAAAGCACGATACACTTGCCAAAAATAAGCTGTAAACTGTTCTTCAGATAAAGGTTTTCCATTGATACGAATTCTCTCCCTCACTGATACTAGATGAGGGGAAGAGTAGAATCCAGTCTTAAAACCATGATGGCGAAGTATGGATTCACAAAATGCGCAAGTTGAACCTTTCCCTTTTGTGCCAGTGACATGAATAACAGATAGAGTGTCCAACTGCTCCAGAGAAACATTTATCCTATAAAAGAAACAAAAAATTAAATAAGAAAAAACATCTAATATGTACAGTGCATATGACCCAATATATGTAACAAAAATTATCATTACCACTATTCAGATTTAAATTTATACATGATTAAAATTTTGCCAGTTTTTGAATTTTCAATTTAAGACACTAAATTCTTTTTACAGAAACACAACCATTCAGACCACTGAATAAAATATTAATAAAATCAATACTTAAAAACAATTTAGAAATAAGAACATACCCATGGAACACACATCATAGTATTCCCTAATAGGTTTGATGAACTGGTTTAGAACTTCACCCGCACAACAGTAAAAAGTGAGGAGAAAGCCAAGTGAGAGAAAGGTAGTGGAGAAAGATGATGTGAGGTGGTCTAATATTAAGGAATTGGAGTGGAGAGAGAGTGAAGATAAGAATGAAGTGGAGTCAAGTGGTGTGGAATCAAAAATATGGGGAGGAAAAGAGAATGGATAAGTGATTTAATAAAAAAGATATAAGAGAGGAGAGAAGAGGGGAGAGGCAGAGTTAAAGGAAGAGAGGGGTGAGGGAGAAGATAAAAGAAGATGAGATGATAGGGAGGAAGAAGGAGCAGAGGGAAGGAAAGAGAAGGAAAAAGATGCGTACATGTGTGTGTGAGTTTGAGTAAGTGTGGAAGTACGTATGTATGTATATGTGGTGTGTAAGTTTGTATGTGCATATTATAATTTTTAATAAACATGAGAACCTCTCTTTCGCATATTGGAATTGAGTCTGACTTTGAATGAACAGTCATTGTGCTGTCTCCCCAAAACTCACATCACAAAATAAATACGCATGAAGAGACATTATTCCGATGTTCTTACTTCATTTAAAAAATTAGGAGTTCATCAAATTAAGAAAAATTAAAGTCCGTAATTATTTTTCATATTTTATGCATTTCATATCACCAAGATTTAGTTAGAAAAACTTTACCACAAAGTTTATTAAAATAACAATTCTCTAAATTTTGTGTTCAACAGCATTTTAAGTACAACTGGTGATTTTTAAGAGAAACCTCTTCTGAGTGGCTGGAAAACATAACAGTGAAAAAGCATTTAGCATTCTAAGATATATATTGTTTATTTTGAGCTGTTTCAAAGTAGTATCATTAAGACACTTTTACATGGAATTGTTGAAGTATTATAGTTTTAATATAGTTTGCTTTTTTACTTATTCGTTACACATAGGAGCAATATATGAAGTGCTGAATGCAATTCAGATTGGGTTTTAACGAACCCCAAAAAATATGCTGACAACTTTCTTGAAGTTCAACCAAGCTCCTTGTTCTTCCTGATAGAACAGCTTTGTAAAAGCTTTGACTGACATTATCCTTCATACTTGCAGTTCAATGAAAATACCAGCATTAATTTTCACGCCAGTCAGTACAGAATATATTTCAGCCCAGGACTGAAAGGCTATTGCATTTCTGTCCACAGTAAATTGTATGGTAAGGCCAAGTGATAAGTGAGCTTGGATTCATGGAGTATTTCATTAATCAGATATTAGTTTGAAAAAAAATTCAAGAAACTGCACAAAAAGTAATCTTTTAAGAAGGAAAATATGCACTATGGAGAACACTAAAAGGTAAATAATTAGATAAAATTAGAAATAAGAAATTTAGAGCAAAACAAAAGTCATGTTGATAGTTCTGTAACAAAAGAAACAAATACTGTGGATATGTACATAAAATGTGTGACAAAAATTTTGAGAGGATACTAGAATGGATACCTGTCACAAAAAGAATGAGAGAAAGACCAACAGAAACATAGATCCTTGGAAATATCAACATCAAGAAAGAAATGATAAAAGAAAGGAAAGAGGATAAAGAGTGTGGAGAGTAAAATTACAATAATTGGCAACTTCAAAATGTGGAAAAAGAAAAGTTTTTTTTTAAAAATGTTATTTCTTCTAGGAACGGGAAATATATTAAATAAAAATAAGAGAAAATATCAGTTAGATTCAAAGGACAAGACTGCCAACAACAAATATCAGAATGTAAATTAATTATGATTTACTATTATATCCAATTATTATGAAACAAAATATCAGAGAAAAAAACAAGATCAGATTTGCATGAAGTGGAAGTAAGAATTTATTTTTGTTTTATCTAATGAAAATGCTTCAAACCTAGATAAGTATTTCACAGTTTCTGACAAATTTAACTGTTGCACCGAGTGGTTGCGTCTTCCTTGTTTCTTATATGAATCAAGAAGTGCTGCATTAGTTTGGAGGGAGTTCAGTGTTGAAACAGCTGCCTGTAAAAAAATAAAAGGGGGGCAAGAAAAAAACAGTATCTAAAAAGTGATTGATTGCAAGTAGCATTTTTAAGTAGTTTTAGGCTATAAAAATCCTTGTCCTATACTGCGATTTATTCATAGCAGTCTGTGAAGTAAATCAGCTGTTACGGTGTCATCCGAACGGAAGTTTAAACCCCACCATAATGACGTCACTGTGGTGACATGCAAGGTTCCAATTGGATAGTACTGTAACAGCTGATGAAATGTCACAGGCAGCATTGGAAAAATTGCAGTATAGTTGTATCATTTTATGTTATTTAAATTAATCCTCTCAAGCAACATCTAGTGCATGGGCTCAGCTGAGGCAAAGTTTAACCAAAACTTTTCGTATATCTACAATGTTGGTGTATACACACTTTCATTGCTTGTTTTTTGCCAGTTGCTTAAGGTAAATGTTGGGATGTTATAGCGCTTTTGTGAGCCAAGAGACAAGACATGTCTAAATTATGAATAATATTACTATATGTATCTTAATAAAATTTGTATGTTTACTTTTTTATTTTATTTATTTATTTTAATTTGGTACTTTGCCTAGGAGAAAGAGTGGGTTTGATAGCTCAAGGCTCACTATCTTAGTCCTTTCAGCTCACTCAAACAATATTTTCGTTGTACTAAATTCTCTAATTTAAGAATTAATATAATTCATGTACCATCCTTTGATAATAATTTTAAGCCACATTAAAAAGAATTACACAAAAAAAATTATCACATTCATTCACTTGCACAAAGGGGAATGAAATCAATTATTATTATAACATGTATTCAAATGTTTCCTTGCAAACAAAACATGCAATATTTATTCTTTTGTTCAAGATACCAAAAATTAGGGCAAAATTTATAATATGATAGAAATCTTGTTCTATTAGATACCCTCAATAAAATTACAATAAATAGCATTTGTATACAACAGTTCTATAGTTAATACTGAACTCTTTTAATACACTTGAATGCACTGAAATTAGTTATTTTAGATCAGTTACCTGAAAATCCACAGCTTTGACCATATACATTTTTTTTAAAGGATCAAACCAAATTTCAACCAAACAAATGTGTTACAACGCTGTCCCTGATTTCAAGGCTGCAATGCTAGTGAACATGATAATTAACATGACATTGAATATTCCTGTTACTTAATTTTCTAATTCACACTGGACCTGTCAGGTCCAAATAAAAAATAATAATGACATGTATTTATTTAAAAAAAACTAGCAAAAGATTGACTGAATAACCTACAATTGGATAAAATCATTTTAACGTTGCGGAAATGTCAGGGGAACTTTTGAGATTTCAAAATGGTAATAGAACCTCTTTTCTGTCCGTACTCTAGGTACCTTACAATTATCTCATACTTTCAGATAACAATAAAAACTTACTATTTCTATATAAACACGGGAATAAATATTTGGACACACTTCAAAACCTTTTACCTCGTAATCGCGAACTGGAGATGGGCAAACATTTGACGTCAGTTTGGAGGGCAGATGAATAGGTAATGTATCTTTTACCATTTTGGTTGTATTGATAACAAACGGCCGCAGCAGTCCATAGATCATCGAAAGAAACCTAGTTTTTTACGCTATCCCAGTTTCACGCGTCTTCGTTGGAATATGTCAGCTTGTTGTTACTAATTATCATGTACGTTTTCAATTACATGAACATTCATATAAGAATTTGAAATGTGAATGGACGAGGAAGAATCGCTGAACTGACGAATATCGCTGAATTAAAAATTCACAACACGACCCTTCTGTGTTTCTCAATACAACCACTGCGACCACGTGGTTCTTCGACATAGCTGACATAGCCGAAACCGACGAGCTCAAAGAAAATTAATAGGATAGGGAAGCACGCAACCAGTGGCGAATTTAGGCAGGGACAGTGAGGATACTGGCCCCTGGGCGGCAATTTTTGTAAATCCATTTTTTTTCTCATTCGAAAAATGATTTGTCAGGAATTACAATATTATACGTGTTCATACGGGGCACGTGCGCTCGGTGGGTGTGTAATTATTAATTAAAAAATAAAATAAAATTACGTAAACTCAATTTTACTTTTTCGTATACGGAAGAGATGCTGCGCAAAAACCCACCAACAGAAAAACACGTACTTTAAGGCAGACAGTATTAGGCCGGTATTGCAATGTAAAAGATCGTCTAAGATATTTTATAAAATAAATATGACAGAGTAATAGCCAATATTTTATAAAAGATTTCTTTTATAAATTTTCTTGGATAAAATGTAGTCTGAAGCGTCCAAGTTTTATCATACATTTGGTAACATGGCGTCCGATACAGGGGTATTGCTTCGACCTAAGTTTTAATTGCAGGGTGTGAGCAATTAGAATCTTTATATAATACTGTCCATACGGACTACAAATTAAAACTAAACGAATTGACGCTAATAGGACAGATTTTCTCGAGAAGTGGAAAATATGAGGTTTAGAAAATGCCCAATTCAGGAAGATAATTTGTTTAAACTTCCAAATCAGAGAACTCAATTTCGAAAGGAGGAGGAATGACTAAGAAAATTGAATGTTTCCTCATCCATCCTCAAATAATTCTTAATTTTAAAGATCTTTAATTAAAGCTTTACAATGTGCGACCCATAACCTCACCATGGATGAATACCATGGCGTTGTTATAAGGCCTCACGTTCAAACGTTTCCTCTTTACCTTTTCCTTAATCAGCATTAAACATAGATTAGTTATTTTAAAACATAAAGTAGCACAAGTACAACTATTTGTGTGTTATCCATCGTAAATCGCGAGCAAAACTATATAAAATATTGGACGAAATGTAATATGCTAGTCAAATATGTTTGTCAGAGTTTTCTCTTCAAAGTTCAAAGAACTTCCACAAGGTTCATCAAAGATATATGTCAAATATCTTACTTGTCAAGTAATTTACTATATTTACTCATATTTTTACTTTCTCGTATACATACGTATATATGTAGTATAGAGAAAGTCATGTAATGCTATGGAAAATCGATTTCGAGATTTCAACAGAAATACACGTTTTGGGGTCCCTTGATACCAAAAAAGTAATTTTTATCAAAACTTCCGTCTGTTCGTCTGTGAGCACTTCTGGCGTCTAAATCGCACGTACGATCTTTTCGAAAATGAAGAAACTCCTGTCCATCTCGCTTTTCAAGAAACTTCTGTCATCTCTTTTTTCAAAAAATTCAAAATTGAAATTTTTTGACTTGTCTCTTGCATCTTAAACTTACATTAAAGACGATTTCTTCACATTATTATATTTACGAGCACATTGCTTTAAATTATGCCAAATAA
Source organism: Teleogryllus occipitalis (assembly GCA_011170035.1). Classification (NCBI taxonomy): domain Eukaryota; kingdom Metazoa; phylum Arthropoda; class Insecta; order Orthoptera; family Gryllidae; genus Teleogryllus; species Teleogryllus occipitalis. The sequence continues at coordinate 11,892 of BLKR01003176.1, read as the reverse complement.
AGTTTCTCGAAAACTAAACAGTTTTCTGTAAAAGTGAGCTCAAAATTCGGCATTTTCAGAAACGCTCAAATGCCATTTTCTCAAAAATGGCTCCAAATTTTTTCTTCAATTTTTTTTTCAATAGATAGTGCTAATTGCACTGTTTGTTATAACGTAAAGTTCGTTTTAGTGTATTCATATGTGTTTTTTTTTTTTTCAAAAATTACACAAATGTAATTTTCTTGAAATACTTCCTTAATATGGACAGTTCCATCAATTTGTATGCATTATTTAATTTCTGAGTGGAAGAGCTTCAAATGACTTCAAATGAAATTTTTCGAAAACTCAATAGATTCCTGTGAAAAGGAGCTTAAATTTATCATTTACAGTAAAGCTTTATCGCCAATTTCTTAAGAACCACCACGAATTTTTCAATGAAAATTCCTATTTACGACGATTTTTTACTCTTCTCCAATATTCTTGAAGTAATGACTCAGTTGTACTACTAGGAAAGCAAAAAGTTGAGAAACTGTCAAAAAAACGTACTTTGGGCGACGATAGATGGTAGCTGGCCAGAGAATGGAACAAGACCTTAAAACCAGACCCCACCAACGAAATTAGAAAAAAATGTACGAGAAAGTCTGTGCGATTCTGTAGCACATCTAGTAATAATATAAAGTAAATTACTCTTTCTAACACGTTATGTAGTCAGACTTAAGAAATTGTGGGTCTTTGTTATCGAAAAAGTGGCTTTTTCAAAAGGTCCGTCCGTCCGACTATGAACACCACTACGGCGCTATAAGCTCACATTTTTTAATTTCTTCCCGGAACTATGAGAACAATTTTTAAAAAAATTTTGGAAATCGTTTTTGTAAAAACGGCTTCGTAACGTAAATTCTATTTTGAAAAGGAGTCCACTGCCTTTTACAGATGGAAAATCAGACAATTTGTTCAAACGTTATCGGTCAAGTATATTTTGCTTATTTTGGTGCTGCCACGTGGTGGTGACAAATTGAACTAGTATCGGTACATTTAGCCTTAAAGCTTACGTAGAATTTCTTCCATAATGGATATTCGCCCGGTCGATCTAACTCGACTCAAAGCTTCGCGATTTTGAAAAATATTATTTAAAATTTGGGGGTACAATGCAATTAGCGCTACGCGTTGGAAAAAATGAAGGAAATATTTTGAATCATTTTTGAGAAAATATCATTTGAGCGTTTCTGAAAATGCCAAATTTTGAGAAATGCCGAAATTTCAGCTCTTTTTTACAGAAAACTGTTAAGTTTTCGAGAAATTTTATAAGACATTATTTAAAGCACGTGCTCATAAATACAATTATGTCAACAAACTGCCACTAATGTAAATATTCACGACGAGAGAGACAAAGAAAAAAATCACATTTTTCTAATTTTTTGAAGAAAAAGGATAGAGATATATGACCTTTAAGTCATCTTATAGATTATATTTCGTAATATCCCTAAAAAAAAGTTCAAAGAAAAAAATTTCGCCGTTTTCGAGAATATCTTGCTTTTGTAATTTAAAAAAAATTGCACATACCGTTTTTCACGCATTGTTGCGCGGAAACTACTAAAAGTTTCAAAAAAGTGCACGACCTTAATGAAAGAACTAATGATGGTCAACAAATTTCATTTGAAGCGAAAATCTCTATCTTCAATATTGCAGTTCTAAGAACTCACCGAAAAATTTCTTACTTTTACAATTTTCGAAAATTCAGAGCTAACAGTGAAGCAGATTTATGCCACCTTTTCAAAATGTATTTTACTCTTTTCTTACTCTAAATTTAATGAAAAAATTGGGAGCCATTTTTTAAAAAAATTTTGAAAAAGTTCAAAGGGCTTCTTATTAATTCCTCCCCCCCAAATTAACGAATGTTTTCAAAATTCGTCTTTCAAAATTAATGAATGTTTTTCACAAAACTTCGACCCAGGCCAAATCGACAGGGGTTTCTTCAATTTGAAAAAATCCCCCTAAACATCAGGGACCCCTAAATGTGAATTTCCGTTGAAATCTCGAAATCGTTTTCTGCAGCATTACATTACTTTCTCTATACTATGTATATTATTCGATATATACGTATAGGAGAATATATATATATATATATATATATATATATATATATATATATATATATATATATATATATATATATATATATTCTCCTATATAGGAGAAAGTAACTAGTGATGCTAAAGAATGGCACAGACTTTCTCGAATTCGTTTTTTATTTTCTTTCGTCTGGGCTAGCTACAGCTGCCATCTATCTCGGCCGAAAATACATGTTTTTGAAATTTTCTCAATTTTTCTGTTTCCTTATAGCATAATCGAAATAACCGAAATATTACTTAAAGAATATTATGGAAGAGCAAATACCCGTCCTACATGGAAATTTTCGTTGAAACATTTGGGGTCGTTCTTAAAAAATGGCGTTTTAGCGTCAGTGTAAATGCGAAATTTGAAGCTCTTTTTCATAGAAAATGTTTGAGTTTATGAAAAACTTAATTAGAAGTCATTTTACCCATTTCCACTCAAAAATGCAATAGTGTTTACAAATCGCTGGAAATATGCATATTAAGGGCCTGAGAGATATTTAAAAAAATACAATTGTATTATATAAACGAAACAAAAGAGTCCCCCGCAATGAACATTAAATCATATTAAACAGTACAATTAGCACCCTCTGTTGGGAAAGTTTGAAGAAAAAATTTGGAGTCATTTAAAAAGAAATGGCGTTTGGGTGTTTCAGAAAATGCGGCATTTTGTGGTCATTTTGGCAGAAAACTGTCGAGTTTTCGAGAAATTTTATCACATTATTTAAAGCACATCTACTCATTTAAAAAATCCTTACTTTTACAATTTTCGAAAATTCGGAGTTAACAGTGACAAATAGATCTATGCCACCTTTATAAGGGTATTTTACTATATTCTTACAAGAAATATATAAAAAAATTAGAGCCATTTTTGAGAAAATTCTGAAACTGCCTTTATTTAGTTTGGAAAAAACCGTACGCATAGTTTAGGCGCTAGTGTTGTTCACATACACCCTTGGTGGAAATAATTACATACACCCATGGTGTTATTTCACATACACCCAAGGTGTTATTTCCACCATGCATACACCCAGACAGACGGACGGACGGACGTTTTGCCGTCAATCAATTTTTCGGTATCAAGGACCCACAAAACATGGACTCTGACTATATCAGATGTTAGTTTTTTTCTTAATTTAGCTTCTGGTTTTAACCAATTTTTTTATATCTGGGCCCTGCAGTGAATGTTTTCAACCGAAAATCCGTGTTTTTCTGCGCAGCGTTATATAACTTTCTCCATACTACGTATAATACTCCGCCTGTACGGTCGTATATGAGAAAGTAAAAAATAATAAAATACTTTAAATAGGAAGTCAGTATGATTTGTTTGCTATGATATTTAGGGTTTAATAAATTTCACACAACGCCGGAAATCGAAAATCAAATTTTGGACTTTAAAGTGATTGCACCCCCAGTTGCGTATTTCGAACTTTTGAACACACCACCGTTTAGCAGTGTTTGCCCATTTTTAGCGAATTTAAAAAGGTTTTCCCAAGTCAAACAAAGCCGGAAATAGTAAATCAAAATTTTGATAAACTTACTGCAGCTCTCCTACAAGGTAATTTCAAACTTTCGAACATACTATCGACTTGCTCACAATGAGTCTGAGTTCATAGAACCATTAAAAAGCTTTATCCAAGTCAAACAACGCTGGAAATTGTAAATTAAATTTTTTGGACTTTAAAAGTGATTTGCAGCCGTCTTGCGAATTTCGAACTTTTGAACACACCTTCGTTTAGCAGAGTTTTGCCCAATTTTGTCCTATTTGTAATTAAATTTGGAGACAACTCCATGCTAGCCGGAAGAATACTAGGATTTTAACCAAAGTTTGCCCACCAACGAAAAAAAAATCACGCCCAAAAAATTTTCGGAACAGACTAGCTGGCCGAAATAATCCAGGTATTTTGACGAAACATGGTATAAGGCTTTCCAACATTTGTCCCGGTTTGCACACCAAATTTGTTCGTTTGACCACCCTCACAAAAAAGCTGCATGCGAAACAAATTTTCGGGTCAACTCCACGCTAGCCTGAAAATGCAGGTATTTTGAGGAAACTTTGTATATCGTTTGCCCATGGTTTCCTCACATTTGCCCATCAAGAAGTTTCGGTTGGCCACCAACACAAGCAAGTTAAACGCGAAAACAATTTTCGAGAAATCAAATTGCCGAAACAAATCGCCGAAAAAGTAGGTATTTCTGCCAAATTTCGAACATAATTTGGCCATCATTTGCTCACATTAGCAGAACATCTTTTTTGTTTGCCCCATTAAAAAATACAAAACAGTTATTGATCCCACCTCATAAAGAACGAAAAATTCCATGTATATTAAAATACTTTGATATTTCGTCTTCGATTATCGTATAATAACTTAGAAAAAAATTGTATACTCGCAGAAATAATTGTTCACGATACTTCAACAAATGTAAAAAAAATACCGCGATACTGTATAATACCGTGATATTGAATATTGTCCAGGCAAATATGTGGATTTACAGGCAGAAGCCGGCCTTCATAGGGAGTTCCGTGCATGGTAATGGATCCGTGCAAGGTTCCGTAGGAATGATGTTCCGGCTACTTATATTATTTCTAGTACGTATATTAGAATGTAGGAACAGGCAGAATCAAACGATACCAGTTGGAAAATTATGTACTACTTTATTAGTTACATAATTCAATTGGACACTCTTGCTTTTAAAAAAAATAAATGTTAAGACGGCATGCCGGTCGTTCGAGTACGTATAATAGGAAATAGAGACGGACATTCTCCAATATGCAATTGAAAATTAAGTAACTATTTATTTTTGATTTAATACCCTCTAATTATATTTATTGCTATTGTCATTTATTAAGGAAATGTTGTTATGATGCAAAAGGGAATTAGGACCCCATTCCAGAAATGTATAAATGAAAGAAAGTAAGATCGGACACAAGTCAAATAAAACCATTGGATAACACAGGGCTGCGAAAAAAATCTTGGCGCTTTTAGTTCTGATGGGTGATTTTAATTCTTTTAAGCTAATAATTAATAGATCTGAAAACCATTTTTCTCTAACATATAAGTTTTTTTGGTATTTTCAAAGAAACGACTGGTAAACAAAAACACTTGATTTATGAAAGTTTCAAGAACCACACACTGAACGATTTAAAACTACACTGTCAGTAATTGCATTAAATTTTATGTGGATTTAATGTACGAAAACTTGTGTACATTAAATTTAATTTACGTAAATGAAAATTATTTTCATGTACTTTTACATTAAGAGTATTGCAGAAATTACTCACAGTGTAGATATACACAATTCTACTGAAGGAAAAACAAGTTTCCTTTAAATGAACGACTGATGAGCTACTGGCTCTAAGACATATTGATTTCCGTTCCGAAGCGGAACAGCTTTGAGGCTGCGTTTCGAAGAATCTACACAACCTTCATTAATCACTGACATATCTTATTCCAAATTTTGAAAGTACATCATGAATGTTGTTGCAGTATACAAACTGATCCTCTTTCGTGAAATAATCAAGGAATTCTTCTCTTTCGATATCAGTAAAACATGGTGCCTGGAGTGAGCATAGTTTTCTCTTTCAAACGTGAGCCTAAAACCTGGGGTGATTCCTTTGAGAGACCAAGATCTCGCACCAAATCATTAAATTCTTCTTGATTAAGCAAATGGAGTCTTCTCTCTTCTTTGGGAAAATCAGTAACGTCCATTTCACTATTACAGTAGTCTGAATAATCTGAAGATGATGTAAATGGTTGGTCATGTAGTGGGTTTGGTATAGGAATATCAGGACCGTGGTGGAAATAACAAGGTGTAGCGCTCCGGAGGATGCGCAGTAGCAGCCAATCACGTTTAAACCCACGGATGAAGCGAAAACGGCTGGCGCACGTGTTCTTGCTTTCCGTTTGCGAAGGAGATAGGACGTGTTTGGCAAGGCAGTGCGAAAGCAGTGAAAGATCGTGGTTTTGTTGGCGTGGGAAAGGTATGTTGTGGATTTGTGGTGCAAGTTATTACAATTATGTATTTTATATGACTTGGCTTTAATAATTACAAAAGTGTACATCAATAAATTCATACGGTGCCTTATATTTGATCACTTGTTTATTACCAAAATTTTGTTGTTATACAAAGAAAATTGAAATTATTTTCATGTGCAGCTAAAGATGCCAAACTGCTGTGTGAAAAATTGCCATAACAAAACTGGGACAATAGGTGGTGGGAAATATACATATTTCCGCTTCCCAAAAGAGCCCCAGTTACGAAAGGTGTGGATAGAAGCTTGTGGGAAGAATGAAGAAACATTTAAAGCAGATCATGGTAAATTGCAAAACGTTTTGAATAATTAAAATCCAGTGGCTTCATTGAATATTCTGTGGTTATAATAGCTTTATTGAATGTACATATGTGAATATAATCTGGACAGAGACTGTATATTCTTTTATATTTTGTGTGTTTGGGATAAATTGTAATTGTTGATGAAAGAAATGAAAATGTGAAATATTTAATTGTAAATGGTCAGTTTTAGAAAATGAAGATTATTAACATGTATAAATTGTTCTAACATGTAAAAAATGTCCAAAAATTTCACACATCATACTTTGTTTCAGTTACAAAAACTGCAGGAAATTTTTATTGGTTTAAATTATTTTACTAAATCTTAGCCATACAAAAATTTGATTGTATTGTCTCTTAAAATACAAAAGAAATCCATACATCAATTTTCAAGTAATAAAGAAATGAATTTAAATTATAAAAACTTTCAAAACTTTGTATTTTAATGTACTGAAATTTATTATGTACATGTATAATAATTAACAAAATGTATAATATAGTATGTATGTAATTAATGAACTCAAAAAGTGTAATGTAAACTTTGCAGGTAGAGTGTGCCAACAGCACTTTGAAAGTGTATGCTTTAAAAACCACAATTCACTGCAGATGCCTGGGAACAAACGTTTAGTTGCTGGGTTTGTACCAACAAAATGCTTAATGTTGGCAAGAAAATCAAGTGAAAAGTCTGGGTAAGAGAATAGTATTATTTATTATACACTCGAACTACTCGTGATTATTATTCATAATAATTTAATTTTAAATACCTTTAGTAGTAGAGAAGATATGATAATAGAATACATAATTTTGTTATCTTGCAGTGAGAGGACACCTCTCTTTGCATATAAGGAGCTTGTGTCTTCATTACGGAGCAATTCTGAGGTATAAATAAAAATGTTTTTTGTAAATTGTTATATTCCTCTTGATCCATTAAGGTTAACTTTCATTTGCATTCATAACGTACTTTACGTAAAAGTTAAAACCAATATATTTTCTTTATTTTATCAGATTTGACGTATTAAATTTTTAGCAACTTCTGGTTCTTTTATATTTGATGTTTCTTTGTATACATTCTGAGCAGCCATTGACATATTTAAATGTGATTTGTATTTTGTAAATGTAACACGGTAAATTTTTAAAATAAATTTTTTTTGAATGGTTATAAATATTTGTATTTGATCCATTCCTATTAATCCTTTAAGGACTGCTTTCCTTTTTGGTCTTACCACTTTAAATAAGAGTTAAAATGAGGTGAAATTTTGTCTACTTGAGCATTCAAAAATATCCAATGGTTTAAATTTTTAATTTAATTATTACATTTGTATAAATTCTCTCTAGACAGTTGAAATATTTCTGAAAATTTGTGAACAAATAAATTCATGAATATCACCAATAGAATACCGTCTTTGAGTCCTTGTTAAGTGATTCCTAATTTTTATTGTAATTAAAATTATATATTTTATTACATATACTATATGTTCATGAATTATATATTAAATTGCATGGTGGTTATTTCCACCATGATTAAATGGTTAGAAACAGCTGTAAAGCCTTATTACAATATGTTTTTTCTCCTCTATGTTCTTGGCAGATACTTGAAACATTTCAAAAATTTTATAAAGTAATAAATAGCATCAACATAGAATTATATTTAATATTATTAAATAACTGGCTTGTTTTCAATCTATGAAGTACATGACAGATTTTCGTAGAGTAGTCCTATCCACTAAAATTCAATAGTTGTCATTCATATCTTTTTGCGTTCTTACCAATCATCAAAGCAAATCTGAAACTATGTAGAGGAATTATAAAAATACAAATAAAAGTGAAATTGAGTGTTTACTATACCTGGCCACATATAGTAGCCTATAATAACTCAAAAATCACGAACAAAAAATAGCTGTCATTCATCTTCTGTACTTGGCATTTAGGAAATCGTATCACATTTCTTTAACCAAAATAAGTTAATATTTCTGCTGATTGTCTTATAATTTTGGTATTAATTATTGTTATTATTCTAGTTATCTTTGATATGAAAGTTAGACCGAACTCAATGCCGCACATTGATTCCTCTCATGACAAATCTTTAAAAAAAAGAAAAAAGGAAGTACACCATTATATTTTCCTTGACTACATAAAAACGGCAAATTAGATTTACTGGAAGATACAACTCTTTCAAAAGTAAATGTGACACAATGTTGCACATTGCAAGAAGCAAGATTATTTTTGTACCTTCAAATTATTTCTTCAGTACTTATTCAGGGACAAATTGTTTCAAAACGCCCTTAAATAAAGAGTGGCCAACGTGTGGAACACATCCCCCAAATAGTAGAAAACATAAGTTTAAAAGAAATGAAATAGAAAAGTGATTATAATAACGTGGACAAATATTGTAGGTTAGGTCAGGTCATTGTATTTGTTCACACGTTTGTATACAAGACCTGAAATATTTAAACTGCGAGCATTTCATTAATATCATCAATAAACTAATATTGAAGGTCTTCACTAAATTAAACGAGTAATTTTAATAACAAATATCGTAATTTTAAATAATTTGCAAATGTCCGCGCCTGCGTGGATAATTTGAATTTGGCGCACAGTTGGTGGGATATAATATTATTGGTCCACAGTCGGCGGCATGCGCACCGCTACACCTTGTTATTTCCACCATGATCAGGACCATGTAGTTACGGGTCTAAGGCCTCATTCACAATGTAAACTTAAAGATAACATAATGCTGTAAACTTAGCCGTAAAACTTACACGTAAAAACAAGCATTCACTATGACTAACGTAAGGTGGAACGTAAGTTTCGCCTGAACCAATCAGAATTCAACGTACTGAAAGTCGATCGATTCGTTTCTAGCATGGTGGGAATATCTTTCCACCATAGTTTCTAGCTTTCTCTTCGACATTCCCATCGATTTGTCTTACATGCGAGTAGCTGTGGTAGTAGTGCTCACATTTCTTTCGTGTTATAAACAAGGATTCTTTTGAACCAAATTAACGAGTAATTCGTCGAACATAATTAGTTTATTCGCCACGTCAAGATAAAGTCACAATAAAAATTTCCCAAATTCTTACTTTGAATTCACTACACGCATCAAAACCATTCGCAAACTAGTTTTCTTTGTTTACAATGACCATAGACATACAGTACTATATGTCTATGACAATAACACAACGACATAACCACAAACTACCTGAACACAATCTGAAATCGACCTTCCGCGCTGCTCTCTGATTGGTCTTCGGTGTTATTCCGATGACTCGTTGTTACCCTGCTTTTAATCAAAATCAGCGAATTGTTACAGATGAAATAGCACGTGCCAATTTGAAATACGAAAAATCTAAAATTTTGCAAAAACTGTGCGTGATAGAAAATAACAAAAATTACGTATGTAATCAAGATGAAAAACTTATTCATAATCACCCATTTTCATCAAAAACTTTTTGATTACTAATATATTACCTTATACAAAGCTTTCATTTATTACTAATATATTACCTCAAAATTAAATTCATTACTTTTGCCGTTTACAGTGCCAGATTACCCAATAGGCTGAGTAGGCTGCAGCCTGGGGCGCGCAATTTAGGGGGGCGGGAGAATTTCGGCAGATGCAAAATGTCATAAGGTGAACTTTTGAAGTTTTTTATAGAAATATTTATTTTCATATTTGTAATAAAAGAAAGTGTTAACTATCCATTGGTATATACAGATAAAATGAATACAAAATTATCGTATATTTATTAAATCAATATCGAGGTGAGAATTAATTACACGTATACGTATAATCAATTATTTATATGTACACAAAATTTGTATCGGTTACGAATATCGTACAACCTTTTTTATTCAAAAGATTATAAATAGCTTTAATGTTTTGAAAAAGCAAATTAAAAGGGCGCTAAAACATTGGACAGTCTACTGTAGGGCGCACTAAAGTCAAAGTCAAGCACTGGCCATTTTTAAATAAATATTATGGCGGAACGAGAGTGGCGCCATAGCACATTTATTAAATAAATGTTACGGCGATCGGGAATCATATGCAACACATGAAACAGATGCAACAATATTCGCTCGAAGAAAAATTTCCATTACTAACGTGGTTTATTAAGTTTAAACAGATGATGTACTTGAAACTACTTTGGAATATTAAATTCAGTATTCGCGAATACACCCAACTCATGTCGGTTCCCCCACTGCTTCAGTTTTCTCTGTGCCTCAATGTTCTATGTAGGATGAAATCCATTGAGTCTTGGAACGTAACTAAAGATGAATGATTTTGTCATGGTTAAAAGCCCTCTTCCTTGTCTGTGTATTGTTGTAATGCCAGACTGGCAAGGGAGAGCAAAATGCTTGGAGGGCGGCCCTTTGGCTGGCCGCAGTTACCGCGAGCCTCTGAACCACATGGTTTGGAGAGGGAGGCCCGTCGCAAAGATATTGATAGGGAGGGAACAATGTTCTTCTACGTAACACTTGAGGGCGAATAATTTTGGTGGGAAAAATTATGAGAAACATTTAAATTAGCACTTCACAATTACTAATCACTTATTTTTAATTGACACTTTTATTTCCTTATTTATTTGTTTAGTTATTTACTTATTTACTTATTTACTTATTTACTTATTTACTTATTTACTTATTTACTTATTTACTTATTTACTTATTTACTTATTTACTTATTTACTTATTTACTTATTTACTTATTTACTTATTTACTTATTTACTTATTTACTTATTTATTTATTTACTTATTTACTTATTTACTTATTTACTTATTTACTTATTTACTTATTTACTTATTTACTTATTTACTTATTTACTTATTTACTTATTTATTTATTTACTTATTTATTTATTTACTTATTTACTTATTTACTTATTTACTTATTTACTTATTTACTTATTTACTTATTTACTTATTTACTTATTTACTTATTTACTTATTTACTTATTTACTTATTTACTTATTTACTTATTTACTTATTTACTTATTTACTTGTTTACTTATTTACTTATTTACTTATTTACTTATTTACTTATTTACTTATTTACTTATTTACTTATTTACTTATTTACTTATTTACTTATTTACTTATTTACTTATTTACTTATTTACTTATTTACTTATTTACTTATTTACTTCTTTACTTATTTACTTATTTACTTATTTACTTATTTACTTATTTACTTATTTACTTATTTACTTATTTACTTATTTACTTATTTACTTATTTACTTATTTACTTATTTACTTATTTACTTATTTACTTATTTACTTATTTACTTATTTACTTATCTACTTATTTACTTATTTACTTATTTACTTATTTACTTATTTACTTATTTACTTATTTACTTATTTACTTATTTACTTATTTACTTATTTACTTATTTAATTATTTACTTATTTACTTATTTACTTATTTACTTATTTACTTATTTACTTATTTACTTATTTACTTATTTA